>ARYC01018505.1:0-23503 GCA_000711775.1 Oxytricha trifallax
CTGAAGTTTATCTTACTTAACTACAAATCTATCTGCTCTATTGATATGTCTGATCTTGAGTTTGGTTTTATTATTATTGACTCTGCCATTTATTTCATTGATTGAGATACTCTTGTTTTGTCAATAAATTGCTTTATTCTTTGTTTGGCATCCTTCTCGCACCTTGTAGAGTAGTATTCATTGCGAGGCATATCGCACTCTCTTATTATTGCTGCTAAAGCCCACACATCCCATTCAAAGTCACCATCTCTCCAGTCTTCTCTTTCTGGATAATAGTCTGGAGTTCCCATAACACTTCCAAACCTTGATACTTCCAGTATTAATGCTCTGTTTAAATCAATAATTGTTACTGTCACGGGTGAAAAGTTCAACATTATATTCTCAGGCTTGAGATCCCTGTGAACAAAGCCTACTAATGAAGTTCTTTGATACCTTGAATAGCTTAGGTTGCTATTAATGCAAGCTATCTATGATTTCTTTGATCAGATATGAAATCTCTGAGTGTCATTTCAAAGAGTGGTAGTCTGAAAGCCACATGATCTTTGGCTAGAAGTACAGCATCTAGCTTTATTAAGTATTTGCACTATTTAAACTTAGCCTGAGTGAGTACTTAATACTCATTAGTAAACCCATTTAATATTTATCATCACTAAGGAGATAGTTGAAAGGATATACCTTGTAAGCATACTGATGATCCTTAATAACTTTCTTGTCATAGGAGTCCTCCAGAATTAGGTAGCTTTAGAGAGAAGTATCTAAATCAATCTATGCTAGTACTGGAATTTTCTTGTATTATATTTTAATCATGATTTTAGTGACCTCTGATGCTAAGAGGTTGCGTGCAATCCTCACATACTCTGATTCGCTTGCTTGTTAAACTCAGCAGCTTAAAGAGGTTCCCTTGCTTTTCTTTTGTTGAGCAACTTCAGTTGAGTGTATTAATCTTCAACTTCTATATCTTTTTTGTGGGCTTTTAAAAGATGCTTCTTTAAATCTCTTGTATGAGAGTACTGCTTATGGCACTCAAAGCAATCATACTTTCCATCAACTTTGTCATGCTTTAAGTAAACAGTAGGCTTAGCTTCCTTATGGACCTTCATATGCCTGTACCAGCTAGACTTATAAGTGAAGTCTCTTTCACACTTCTCACAAAAAAATACTTCAACTTCATCTGCTTACATAGAAACTTCATTTCTAACTTTCTCCTCCTCTCTGTCTCCGACACACTTGTTTGCCATTAATTTTCTATTATTGATAAAATACGTAAAAATAGGAAATTTGAGAAATTAATCAAATAAATAATTATAACCAATTCTCTAAAAGCATTAAGTTGTTGCCGTGCATTTTACGAAATATTTTGATCATTACAGTGTACACCATCATAATATAAACCCCAATTTTTTATTGAACTATCCAAACCTTCATTTTAATGTTTGGCTGGAATCTTATGATTAACACGATCGTTTGACACCGTCAATTGGCGTCGTTCTGACATGGTCACTTCATGTCAATTCGTCGTCGATATGCTTGAGTTGAGGCCAATCTGCAAACCATTCTCATCTTCTAGATCCTAAAATCTATTGCTCCATCCTTGATCCATCGATGCCATCATTGGTAGCTGAAGCTGTTGGACCATCGTTGATGTGTTGGTGGACTTGACCTCAGCAATGCGCGGAGGTGAGAAAGGTTTTGATAGTTTGACGATTGATTAGTTTAGACTTAAACTTAAAAGCGTGATATATAATAGGGAAGTTTTAATCAATTAAATTAACAGTTCAACTGCTATTCATGCTTGTCTTGACTGGTGCCAGAGAACCTGCGACTCCACTCATCGTCATGGTTTACTCAGACGAACCCATGTCTGATGGTGGTGCACCACTGCTTGACGCTGAACGCCCAGAGCTTGTTGACATCACTCTTGATCATGGCCTTCAGGATCTGGGAGAGTCTCTTAACCAAGTGAATCCTATAAGGGGTTATGATTACTACACTTACTTGCTGTCTGCCTGCTCCTGCCTGAGGTGCCTCTTGATGTATGAGAACAGCTGCTCGATTGGGTTGAGCCAGGGTGAGTACTCGGCATTGAATAGCACTGTCACCTTCAACTTCCTGGCAGTCTCCAGCACTTCAGAGTACTTGTGAATTACTGCGTTGTCCATGAGCAGCACGATCTTCTTCAGGCCAAGGTCCTTGTCAGTGCGCAGCTGGCGCAGGGTGTGGTAGAGGGAAGTTCTCGAACAGCACGGCATCGAATGCTCCCTCGATGACTTGGCTGGAGACCAGCTGGTCCTTAGTGATGGCTGCCACGAAGCTCATCGAGAATTGCTGCCTCTTGGTGGATTACTTGGTGATTGAGAGATTCCTGGCCATGGTGCCATAAGTGCCCAACCTCTGGCTGACTTGCTGTCTGACTGCTGGCAATGGGAGTATAATGTTATGATGGTTGAGCATCGAGGTTGCCAGAGTATACTATAGGTGCTTAGTCATTCAACTAGTTGTGTAGACTTAACCTGGTATCAACTAAAGTAATATAAAATCATAGAGCTATAGCTTACCATCCTATTCCTTCACTGTGACTTTACAGCTGCTCACTGCCTTGCTGGACAGCTGCAAGCGTCTGGGTGTAATGGCTGTCCAGTTGTCATGGCTTGTTGCATAGACCACCTCACTGCCCTTACGCTGGGTTGACTGCAGCCGGAGGCTGGCCAGGTTCTGAACCAATGGAGTGAGAGAGAGGAAGCCGATTTCGAGGGGTCTATGGTTGGCTTGAAGGCTTCTTGGAGGAGCTCTATATTCTGATCGCGTCGAAGCGCTTCTATAAGGATGGGTATTAAGCACTGCCCTTTGGGGCTTCCAAGATAGGTGACAGCTGAGTGTACTTATATTTATGACTGCGCTTGACAGGGGTGGCTGCAATGCTCTGCTCCCTGCTATCAAGGATATGCTGTTCCTGGGTGGAAGATTTCCTGCGCAACTTTGGAAAGATCGATTTCGAGTTTGGCCTTGGGATCTTCGATGGAACAATTCCAGATCCAGTCACTAATCGTTCAGTATTACTAACTTGGTCCTCCTAACCCAAGTTGAAACCTTGCCCATCTTGACAATCCTATGAGGAGCTGCTGACGACACTATTCAATCGGTTAGGCAACGATAGCAATACTCACCTACTGGTTCCCAGAATTGCTTGGGGTCTCAGATTTTCAGAGTTCAGTTGATCTTCATCTTGAATAGCAACTTGGCTTTGCAAAAGTGTGATGTCTGATCCCTTCCTTTGATCCTGTGCTCTGACCCCAGCCACAGTCGACATACTAGGTTCTCTGTTGGGGTAGCCAGCCAGCATCTCAGCATACTGTATGACATCGTCGGTGACGAGGACCTCGGTCTTGCCAACTGCAGGCGTCAGGAGGAGTCGATCCCACGACCTTCCTTGTGAAGGGCAGCTGAATTGAAACTCCATTATTTTGTAGGCAGGTAATCGCTCCTGAACTTTGATTCATCCACTGATATGATCACTGCATCCTTCAAGAATAGCTGCGCGAGCAGTCTGGATACCCATAGCCGCTTCTCGTTGAATGATGGGTCTCTATACTTAGCGTTGGCGTTTCTGGGCTTTGCCGAATCTTAAATGGAAACTTTCCTTCAGTACTTTCAAGAGAGTAGCAACGCAAGGCACTGTGAGGTTCTTGAATTCATAATCTTTACATTGCATTTCAAGCAGGCTATGATGCAGGCGCCAGCCAGTGACCTTGTATATACCCTGCTGCTAGAGCTCGATGGCAATCGCCTTCAGCAACAGCGGGTTGCTCCGCGTATTCTTCCTCCCATTCTTCAGCTTTGGCTTCGGATTGAGCACTCGGTGCTCCACCTCCAACTTGAACTTCTCAATGGCCTAGTACAAAAATCGTCGATCCACACCCATCGCAAGCGCAATGTCCTTGGGCTTCATGCCCTCCACCTTGTAATGCTGTACTACAGAGATCTTCTTCAATGCCAGCTTGGCATCTCTGCGTTTAAGGTATGGGTTCTTTGCTGATCCAGTCATTACTTCATAGTTTGAATGATCCCCATTCAGAAAATCGATACTCCCACCCTGCTCCTTCATGAAGTCTTGCAGGCCCTGCCACAGCTCATCGCTCTACTTGATCTACAGGTTCTTGGGCATAACATTGGGGTATCTCTATGTTGAAGACTGCGATGGCTTTCTTATCAATCGAAGGTACTGCTCGAGGCCATAACACAGCTGGTCATCGGTTGCCAAACATTTCAACATCAACCAACGACGACACTGCTCACTCAACGTTCTCCAAGGGCAGTCGTATGATTTGCCCACCCAGTATGCCCATCGTCGACGGTGGCACCTGCCCGTTGTTGAGGAGGGTGCCTGAGGTGTAGGTGAGCTTCACTGGTTTGAGGTTGGAGGGGAAGTTGGTGCCCAGCACCACTGGTGTCCACTTGAGCACAGTCTTCGACTATGGCTTCAGCGCACTCGTCTTGATCTCTTCGAACTGCTGCATTACTAAGAAACCCATAGTTCAGAATTGATTTGGGGGCGAAAGAGGTCTATGATTACTAGCTCATAGAGGATGATTCATGCTAGATCTGCTACTAGGATAAGTTTTACGTGCTGTTCCTTATTGGGGTTAACATATAATAGTACTTTAATGTTTAATAGTAAAATATAAGGGTCTCTAATAAGTCTAAACAAAACACCAATGCAAATCATTCTGAGATTACCAAAACAATATTTAAGCCGAATCCGATAGGATATTTATAATTTTAAATGAATCAGTTTGATTAACTTTTGCTTCCAACAGGAACTCTCTCATTCACCCACACGAACCTGGATATTCTTAAGTTCATCCATGAACGATCATTTGGAGACTTGTAAATTGAACGGCTTCTTCACTACATCAAGATAAACTTTCATTGCAAGAACTCCAAGCAAAACTTCTCAGGTTCTCTCTCTGCCCTCGAGTTTCTTGCATCAGGAATTCCATTCAACGTGACATTGTTCATGAAGAAGCTGATCCAGTGCAAAAATGCCAGCCAGAATTTCAGGGAGCTATTCTACAGGCCATTGTTCACATTCGTCTCCAAGACTATTGACCTCTCCTCTCTCAACAACGTGGTTCACTCTGAGTTTACTTTGGAAGACGGTTAAGTGTTCTGTGCTAATATGAGTGAATGGCTTCAATAAATGCAGCATGACATCAAAATCGATGCAAATTCAAGCAATGGGAGCACCTTCTACACTGCAACAAGCCAATCCTTTGAAGCTAAATACAACATGTCTAATCTTCCCAATCTTAAACAAGGGAAGATAAACAACTCCCTCGTCAACAGAGTCTTTAATCTATCTGGCCTTGAGGTAAAAGATGAACTAATGGAAGAATTCAAGAACAAGTTAGCCGATCCCTCACATGCTGATTTTATCAATGAGATCTAAAAACTTATCGAGGATTCTGACAAAGCTGAGAAAGATAGACTGAAAAAGATCAGGACCTCTAAGTCTCAAGCTAACCCCTCACCTTCAAGCCCACCTCCGAAGAGTGGAAGTAAGAGCATCAATTCCTCGAAGAGTAAACTCAAGTTAATGCTACTGGTGATGCTGCCAATGATTCTTCCAGCGATGATGTCAATGATGCAAAGCAGGGTCACTAAAGACAGAGCAACTTCTTCCACCAAAGAAACACTACCTCTTAGAAGAAGACCTCCTTCATGAAGAGTTGGGGAACACACATACTCCAGACCATACCAGGAACAGGCACACAAGCTATGGACCTAATCTGAGACTCCAGAGCAACTACAGAAGGAGCAGCATCCACAAAAATCATTCTGACTCTGAAGAAATGGAGTTTTACCCTGATAAGTCAAGGATGAACACCTCTTTCAGGTCGAACACTCCTATCAGCCAACACTTCAGCAGCTAGAAGAACCCCATCAAGTACAGACAATCTGATTGTGATCCTACTGAAGTCATGATGAGCTAAGGATACATCAAACCAGTCACATCAAAGGTGGACGACGCAGATTGGGAAGCTGAAGAATTTTAACTCGTAGATGACTACAAAAATCTCTGCAAGGAAACTATCCCCCAAAACCTCACAGATGAGGATTTCAAAGAAGGAGCTCAGCTACTAGCTGAAGGTTTCAGAAAGGACTTTGAATAAGACAAGACATTGTCAAGTTTCTATCTTCTCAAGTTCTACACAACAACGTTTGATGCTGGTCATGGAAACTCTACTGTCAACTTCTGTTATGCAAACAAGAGCCTGGTCAAGAAACAGAAAGCTGCTGTGCGATCATCATGCTTCTCTACTAATGCTCAAGACCAAATTTCGGTGTCTGAAGGATCACGATCAAGACTGGTCCCCAAGAAGAGAGATCAACGGGCTGACGCAGAAGATCTTTTGGAGGAATACAATCACAAATAATAAAAGAGAGATTCTTCCAGAGTCAACGCCCCAAACCAAAATCTAAACGGCGTGGAGGAGGAAGAGTAAAACTAAGAAATGCTAGTAGATGAATAGGGAAACCCAATCGATCCTGACAGTGCCCTACATCATACCATCCCAATGAGAAAGGAGCTGGACTACAAGGCGAGAAGTGCAAATTCCAGTGCCAAGAAGGAACAGAGACCCAGAGAGAGAAATGCCTTTATGATCAGAAATGAAGACCATTACCTGTTCACTCGCTTATGGTGCTGAAAGACCATTTTAAGGATTTGAGGAGCTCAGAGATCTTCTAACTCCCATACATGATTCAATAAGCCATCGATTGCTATAATTATGTTGCTGAGTGTTTGGTAAAGGAACATTACGACTTCACTGGTTCTCCCTTTATTCTAAGCCCCCACTGCAGGCTTATGTTCTCCCCTTCAAATACTTATGTAGTCCAGTATAAATTAAGTTTAGAGACTTCCAGTATAGAGACAATTACAACTCATTCAACCCAACAGTAAACTTCAGTTCTTTGGAAACTAGTCGAGCCCATTCAACACCCTATCTTGACTAAGTGAATGTACCTTGCAAACGTGCTATGCGACGGTCTAATCTACGTTGAGAGGAGATCCTTTTGTATGCTGCTTTGTGCCCTCTTCAAAGCTACCCTTCAAATTGTGGTGAACCATCTCTTCCTGAACCCCTTCAAATTCCCACTCCAAGAAGCCCTCAGCTGGTTGGTCTTTGATCAATCCTCTAAAGCCTACGATGTTAAACTGATAGGTTCGACTGATTACACTAACGAACACTTCTATGAATTGGCAAGCTTTACCCAGCAGTTCGCAAACAACAAAGACTCCTTTTCAAAAATCCTGCAAGATGGGGGTTCCATCATAGTAGAGTTAATCTTCAGATAGCTGGATACTTTCATCCCTCTATCAATCTTTAGCGTCATTCGGGAAAACTCCAACCAAGAATTGGTTATCAAAAACAGTTTCAACAAGAAGGCAATCACTATATCCAAAAGCTTTGAATCTAAAGATAGCCAACTGAAAGAGGCTTTCCAGATCTTGACAAAAGACTTTACTGATGATGGCTAGTTCTACACTGGAGTGAAGCAAGTGTTCGAGGTTCGCTTCTATTCCTGCTAGCTAAAGGTTGAAATTCCCCAAAGCCCCTAAGGCTAGTATTAAGACTTCCAATACAGAGCCAGAGAGTTCTTTGTCAGATACTTTTCTATGTAAGTTTCTTTTAATTTAACTTTCTTAAAGGTACTGCTTTACAAGCTTTTAAAGGGCTGTCATCGACTTGCAAAGGGGTATTGGGTACCTTCAGAACCAAGTGGAAAAGGTTGACCTATGAGTACGCTCCAGCAAATAGAAATTATGACCATCTCCCCACTTCACTGCGTGAATATTATATGACTACCAGTGATTTCACCGAGTCATTTGATTACGTAGTCATGGCTATAGGTCCATATGTTTATGACCTTGAACATCAAGTCGTTGATAAGTGCAGTAAGTTATAACATTTTAACCCCTTATTTAGACTCGATCTTTTAATAATATGCAAAGGAGTGTCTACATTCAGATAGAGGATCTGTTTGTCCTTTAAGCTTGATAAACTGTATTTACTAAATGAATGGGCTCTATAATTTTGTTGTCAACGCCCCCAAAGAGTCTAATCTACATACAATGGGTAGAGAGGTGATAGATGGCCTAATTTAAATTACAAAGCTCGTGCATAGGACCATGACGGATTCTCTAAAGAGTAGAGAGAAGGAACTGTATGCATTTTACACCTCTACGTAAGTATTCTTCCCTGTCTGTGACCCTTCTTTAGATTCATGCAATAAAGCGATAAGGATTTCGAATTTAACCCAGACTCTCTTAACTGGGAGCTCCCCGAGGATCTTAAGATTGCAATAGGTATTGTTAAAAGTCTACCTGAGCATGTGAATACTGCACCTCCAAATAACTTCCTTTCAACTCAAAGGAGAACCATTGACTAAACAGTAGCTGAGCTCGCTATGACTTTGAGTCAAGCTGCAACCAGAAACTACTTGAATCTAACTGCCAGAGAGAAATCCCAAATTGAGCACTCACCATATCTTCTCTACTTTGAGGCCTTCAAGCACAGATTCTTCTTTATGTCTAGTGCAAAGCATGACCCTTCACAGTAAGTCTTATTGGTATTAACACTACTATAGTAAAGTCATTATCCAACAAGATTCGTACTATTTGAACATGGTTACTCACCAAATCAGGCAGCCCGATACTTGTGAAAAGATCCAAGGAATCACAATCTCCAACATTATCCAGCAAAACAAACCCCGTCATATTTAATATGATCAAGTGATGCAAGACAGAGAGGCAAGCTTCATGTTTGATCAAGAGAACAGGGAGAGTTACTTGAGGTAAAGGGAAGCTGAAAGAATGGTGTAGTCACTTGGTGACCCCTCACAAGCACAATTTGGTTACAATTACCCTCCAGCTCCAAGTAATGTTCCCAATTTCAATCAGCTGATAAACTAAACCCCTTACCCCCAACAATTGAACTACCAACAACAGTTTACATCACCAACTCCCAACCAGACTACCCAAAACCCCCTGCCTCAGCATCTAAGTCAAGCTTCTTATCACTAAACTATGAATTAATTCTAAAATGCTTAACAGCCCTACCAAAACCGAACCATGTCATACAGCCAAGGACCTGGAAATGTTACACCTCCCTCCAACAATCTCATAGACCCCAATAACATCTTTGCTTACCAAAATGCTGTTTAACAGAGATAGGAAAGCCAGAAGAGGAAGAATGGACGCTATAGATATGACCAGTCTAGCAAGTTCCAATAACCTATGAAGAGTGCTCATGATACCATCGAATTCTTCAAGGCGAAGGCAGCACAAGAAAAGAAATTGGGAGCCCAGTAGCCAGCACAAGCTACTAATCAGCTGTAAATCTAAGTTGGAGACAGATCCCCCAGAAGTCAATCTGATTAAGGTAAGAGACTTAACCCCAACCAAAACCCCAGCATAGACTCACTGGAAGGCGAGTACCTACAATCACAATTTCAAGGTTCTTTGGGAGATCAAGCATTGCAAAATAATCTACAGAACATCCTCAGCAGCTAGGATTAGTAGCACTCCGATCAGGATAGGGTTGTACCTTCAAGCAATCCTCAGATGAGCAGCAATCAAATGCCACAATTCTCCCAGCAGCACTACCAAGGTCTCAGCCAATCAGGAATGTGCTACATCGGAGGATAACAGCATCAGAATAACCTCTTTGGTGGCATGGGCATGGGCATGAGTTCAAATTCATATCTCTAGAAGTAGTCCTTCAAGGATCACTCCACCGATGCAACTCACCCAAGCCCAACCATTGGACCAGCAACCAAGCCTGCTAACAAGAAGGGAAACTCTAGTGGTAAATCTAATTCAATCGAAGTACGAAGCGACTCGGACGCTGAGAAGAGAAAGTCGAGAAAAGAATAAGAGGGAGCCACCAACAACTCTGCAAACAAACAAAAGCAGGCTGATCCTGGCAATAAAAGAGACTCTAAGTCAAAGTAGAAGAAGAAGGGGAAGAAGGAGAAGAAAGCAGCAAGAGATTCAAATGCAAGCGAACTGGCATCCTCTGCCCTTGCAAAGACTAAGAAATAAAGAGTAGAAGACCAAGAAGAGGCCATCGAGGAAGATGAGGACCTTTAATGAGCCAGCTTTGTGAGAGACCAAGAGTCCAAGTTGAAGCAGTCAACATGCAGTGAACGCTCATACCTTATGGGCAGCATGGATCAATAGACTAGCTTAAGTTTATTTTAGATTTGTTTTAAGTTATTTTGTTTCATTAAGTTTTATTGTTCGTTTATATTTTTTGTCTTAACCCCCATTCAGAGTTAGTATAATGTCCATTAATAGCTTTCTATAATTCCCTTCTCATGCGCATCAACCCCTTTGCTTCGCAGAGTGCGTTGAAATGCCTGAATTCCCTCCACACTACAACAATGCTTTATAATCTAATTCCCCACTTATTAAATATTAGTAAATTAAAAACCAGGACGCACACATGGAACAGCTAAACTACAGAGACAAGCAGAACGAACCACTCAGGCTGCAATTAGTCTACCAGCAAAACACGCCCAACGCTTACTAGGTGCAGGTGTACAGGAAACGCAAGTATCTGCAGCAAGACGATGCTTTCGAAGTGGAGAACCATAAAGGCGACCTCTTCTGCAAGTGCGAGGAATTCAAAATCAGTGTAAAGGCTGGAGCCGAGTTCAAACTTACAGTGGCCTCCTCAAACAACGAACCAGTGAGAGTGCTCATCACTCCTGCTAATGGCGAGTCATACATGCTTTCTAGCTGTGCTTGATCAGCAGGAGACATTGCAGCTGATGCTGAAGAGAGAGGAGGGGCACTTGAGAGCAGAGCCTTCAGATGATATAGAGTCTTTGATTTAACATACGTTATTTAATACCTAATCACTTCCCTAATTCACTCTCGATGTAACCCATCGAATATTAATTTCACACGCATATAAAACTTTAATTCACTGCCTCAATCGTCGTGATCTGCTGTGCCGAGGTTGCTTCACTACTGAAGCTATTGGGCCGCCAACTACTATGTGCTGGTGATGCCTGCCATGTCTGCAATGGGAAATGGAGGAGTGCAATGCTGCTAGTGGCTGTACAGGCTGCAGTACTTACTACAACTTTTGAAACTTGGCCATCGCACTCTGCGATTAGTGCCACATCCGAGCTAATTGTAAGCATACCCTATACCATTAACAGCATACAGAAGACTTGGATCTGCGTCGCAGATGCAGCAGCTGGTGTGAGCTGCTTGCAGACCTTACTTCACCTACTGTTCAATTGGCATTCTGCTTACTTGGTAAGTATAGCAACTTGATCCTCACTCAAATCCTAGCTTTTCTTGTAGAGGATCGGAGATAGGCCAGCAACTGTGCGAAGCACTAATTGGCATGGTGAGTTTCTTGTGGAGGGAGGGCGGGGAGAGAAACGTGAAGTAGCACAAGTAAGTTGACATCATTCCTTAACTTGCACAGAGTGCCAGGCAAAAGGGCTGAGGATGAGTGGGAGATAGAGCAGAATTACAGAGCTTGAGTGGAACTTTTCCAGAACCACAACTTACTTTTGGTTTAATTACAGGGTAAGTCAAATCAATTATCAAAAACGAAAACATGTTTACAAAAATTGTAGGGCCAAAGGGTTTTGGGTTTTGGGCTTGCACATGACGACATCAAATTTCATTAGAACTAGAAAGTGTAAGTATTAAGAATTTATTTATATAACATAGACTAAATAAAACTACTGAGCTTAGAGAGGCAACTATTTGACTTTAGGGAAAGTCCTCAACTTTAATACTTTCATAATAATTTGATTTTCTAATGATCAAACAAGAATTGAGATAATCAAAATCTAATAAGATAATTTAGAGATTTTGTAAAAATCAAAGTATTTATAGTAAATACTTTAGCCAATTTAGAAAGCTAGCCCTCGCTCAGCAATAAACTGAGCTCAGACCAGCTAGTATAAAAGTATAAGAAGAATACAGAAAATCAACACCTAAAGTTGATAATAAAAACTAATCACACCTAATCACTAAAGAGGTGGCCACCCTAACCCTAATAGTTGAATCTGCTCAAGTTGATCTAAAAAAGGTTTTATGCAGTAAAAGAATAATTAAAAATACTTACTTTGATGCTAAAGTTGCTGAATCCTGAATCTCTGAATCTGCACTATGCTTGAATCTCCATCGCTAGCTCTGAATCTGTTTCATCTGCATTTACCTAAAAATCCTATAAATTTGAGATCATCTTTCAGATCTGGGGGTTATTACATCATGGGTTGGGGATTACACATCAATGTGGATTAATAATCAACGAGGCCTACCTAAGCCTCCCTTACCTTAGATTAATTATTAGAGGAGCTGCTGATGCTGAAGGTTCCCAATCTGCCTACTGATGCTACCCTCTGTTGATGCTGGTTCTGAATCTAAAAATAGTTTAAAGATAATAAAATGCCAATAAATTCAAATTAGAACTATACTTACCAGAATGATGTTGATGGTGATGCTGCTAATGATGCTTCACTGCTGCTGCTGTTCCAATCGACTAAGATTAGGTGGCCACCAATACCTAACAACAAACAGAAAGAAAAATTTTAATTATTACAATAATCATTTAAACTTTGGCTTAAGTAGCCAAATTTTGGAGAATAGAACTTTCTAGATTTTCCCAAACTAATTTTTGGAAGTTCCCAAAATATTTGGGGTTTATGTTGCTGATTGTAATTACTATCTCATATTTTCAGCTTGAGCTTCGGTTTGAAAAACTCTTTAGTTTCTTTAGTTTTTCTTAGTTTAAAAGAACTAAAATAGCTAATTTAAAAGGCTTTTCTTTCACTGTAAAACTTGTATGATTGAAAACCCAGTAATCCTAAGTTCTGTAAGAGACCCTCACCCCAGGGGTGCTGGGGTACACACCCTGAAGGCCGAAGTGGCGTAAGACCTCTCAGGCTGTATCCTCGCCGAGGGCTTTGCAGGGCTGTTGCTGGTACTTACTCAACTTAACTTTAGGTAAAGCTTAGAGCTGGTCTGAGCTCAGCTTACTTCACAACTTTACTCTGTTACTTGAGAGTGTACTTTGGTATTGGTAAGTGATATTTGCACTCTTAACTACTACTATAGGTCAACAGCAGTTGAGAACTCGTCTCAGCAGGTCACCTGCTTGCAGTGCTACTCACTGTTTGTTTGTTTTGTTTGAGTCTTTTACTTCTTGTTTCTTCGTTGCCCAAGCTAAGTGGTGGCTGGGTTAATACCTGCCTCACAGTGTTTAGTTTTTTGTTAGCTTCTTAGTTTAAGTCTTTAGGTTTGTGTGTGGTGGCTATGACCTGACTCTGACAACCATATTTATCTGTCGAGGGGTCCTCTGGCCAGGGCAGCCAATCTCTGGTGTTTATCGCACTGGGGAAGGGTTGCTTGAAAGCAATCGAGCCTCAGCGAGGCATGTTTGAATAGTTATAGTATGTCTTAATTTTAAGTAATATTCTTCACTTTAACCTTAGAATCCAAGCTTTGGCCTGACTTTTGGGCTGGTCTACTGCTCTCTAGACTTAACCCATCATCTCTACCCTGTCCTAATGTTGTTGTCATGTCAAAGGCACCAATGACTAGTTATCCTACCAAAATTTCTGAAAGTCAGGTGGAGGGTCTAAAGCTAGTCAAGCCAAAGTGCTGTTCTGGAAATGTTCCATATTCTAGGTCTTAAGGCCAAACAAGTCCAAGTAAGACCCCATTTGCCTGGTATTTGAAGCTTACCACCTCCCCTGTTGCTTGAACAGTCATATAGTTACATGTTATTTGTAATGAACAATGTTATCAATGACTATGATCAATTAGCCACCATAGAGATCACATGGGGTAGAGCTGGGCTGGACTCAAGGGGTGAGGAGGAGGCACTTTTTTGAAAATTTCAAGGCCAAAATGGCCGTTAGGACCTCCCTGACATTTCAAGATGGGATATAGCCACTCCCACCTCCAATCGGCTTCTTTCCTTCTATCTCGTCGATCTAGAGTGTATTAGCGATGTTTGGGTTGGGATGGTGGGATGGGGAGGAGATTGGAAAATAATTTTTGTAAAATCATATAAGTCATACTCTATAATCCGTTAGGGATAGTATAGGCACTTTCAAACTTGGAATTGAAAATAATTCGACCCCCCCCTCTAAATCCGCGGTTCCTCAACTCTAAAACCAACTTTTTTTATGTTTCTGTAGTGAGGCTTGGATTTCTAGACGACTGGGAGTGGTTTGGGGTCGATCTGAGACTCAAGGTTGGACCTCATGGTGCATCCGGGGGAAATGAGGAGGTCCCTGAAAAGTGGCCTCAGATCAGAAATTGGGGCCACCGACCTACCGATCTGAGGGGGTTCAAAAATATGGTTGGCAAAGCCAACAAAAACCCCAAACCCCTGATAGTTGATTGAGTGAGATTGAATGAATTTGAGATGATTAAATAGAGTGTTGAGTGATTAAAGGGAGTAGTGTGAGAGGTTGGGGGTATAATGAGGTTTATGAGTAGATAAGAGGGGTATGTTTAATAATTTATAGATAAAATCTAAAATCTGAATTCAATTTTTATAACTAAGTTCCAAATCACAAAATTTCCACTCAATTCGCTGACCACTCCAGCAATTCGATGAATATTGGGCAATGATGGTTAAAATCGTCAATGGCCAGCCGCAATGATGATGGGTTGCGGCATCTACCCAGCAATAGGCGTAAATTAATGGTTGGACTTACCTTAATCATGGCTCTGGTAAGTTAATATATATATATTGCTCTTAAACCCAAAACTCTTTATATACTTTACCAATTTCTATTTAGACGGAAAATTTCCACTACAGTAAAGACTGCTTCTCAGCAGTTATGAATCTCTGTCAACTATCTCCCTATAATATTAATTTAAATGTTAAGGTATCAGTTGAAGCAAGCCAGCAACCAGAGCAGCGGCCCACTTTCAAAGTAAGAATTCCCCTTCTTATTTATTAACTTTAGATATGCAAAATCGTAGAGCCAGTTCGACCAACTTCCTTGCCAAGTTTGTGGCAAATGGATGTTTAAACGCACAATGAGCAGACACCATCAACGCATGCACAAGCCCTTAATCATAGAAGATTCTGACGCTGAAGAAGTCGTGATTGACACTGCTATTCCTAATTTTGCCCCATCTTCATTTATGAATACTTAAGCTGGCCTTCAACTATTGGGAGTCAAGGAAAATCAACTTGAGGAATCCAAACAACCCCAAGTGATGACTGGCTCTACTATCGACACTGCCTATGATTTCTTCAACTATCCTGAGCCCCAAGTCAAGTTAATGAAATTCGATCTCATGCTAAAGGATCACTGGAACCTTTCACAATCTCTCCTCCCATTTACCTTGCTAGAGATTCCAGACAAATCAGTAAGACATTGATTTTAAATCCATATGTAGGCGAGCATAATGAAGGCAGTTGCTATTTTGGAAGACACTGCCGACGGCTTGATTGAACGTAAGCTTAACATCGTATTGATGTTGCAACCAGAGCAGCTGCTTGAGCTAAGAAACATGGTCTATAACACAGCTTACCTCTCATTACTAAATAAGCGTTATGGCGAGGTCGCCACTGGTAAGAATTATTCTATCTCTCACCAAGGACTATAGAGAAAATGTCTGAGAAGTACTTAAAGATTTTCAACCCTTTGAAAACCACAGTGTTCCAAAGCTATTTAAATAGCCAGCTCCGTAAGAGCTTCAGTAAGCTATTCCATTCCTTTATCGACGAATACAATTGCCATGTGAGCGAGTAGCTTTCATATTTCAAAGTTCTAAGTGATATCCAAGTTGACGTGTTTGAATTCTTGAAAGTTGACAAGTTCCCAGTCGTCGAGTTCAACACCTCTATTGTTTGGAAGCCTGGCAAGTTCTAGCGCAATCGCAAGTCGAAAACTTTGTGCAATCCTTCGAGACACGCTATTAATTCAACACGAGCATTGACAACTCAGGGGGTGCGAATTGCCATGATACTTCAATCGCTGGTCAACTTCTTCGTTGACATTCCTTGCATACCCCAAACTTCGAGATTCATGTGCCTGAATATCTTACTCGATAAATGGTTGAAGGAGAACAAATCCATGAGGAGTGTGGGTTATAAATGCACCAAAACATCAAGACTTCTTGCTGTAGCAAGGGAGCTGGAGGATCAGATGTGGGTTTTGCTTGACCCCAAGGCCGTAGTACTCAAGAGTAATGATGCTGAGAAGCTAGAAAGGAAGGTGTATCCCGATATTGAAGATTAAGTTATAGCACAGCCCAAGTTGAAGCCCAGACTTTAAAAGCAATTGGACAAGGCAAAGAAGGCTCTCAACCTCCCCGATATGACTGCTGGCAATAAGTGCAAACCAACCACCACCTACTATGTCAAACTCTACTCTAAGGAACTCTGGGTATACGATTGCAGCTGCAGAATCCACAAGCTTCATTTTTGAGAACAAGTTGCCTGAGTCCTGAGTACTAGATATGCCAAATCTCCTAAACCCCCACTTGAAAAATAATCAAAACATAAAAATTCATTTCCCCTAATCCATTCACTAATCACTGCTTCTTATTACTTAAGCATTCTATCATAATACACTTCATACTATACTGATTACTTTAGTCAATAGCGATTGTTTACCTTCCTATATTTATCTTAGCTTCCTTATATTGATATTGCCATTAATTAATTAAACCCTTGTCTGGAAATGTTCCATTGGCATTTAAATCTGCAATAGCAATTCTCTCGAGTATATTCAAGCTGTCTAACTAAATGACACATGTATTAACAGTCGTCAGCTACTAAACTCAACTGGTTAGCTGCCCCATTATAAAAATGTCTCATTTGCTATTCCATTTGACGGCGCTCCTTTAAAACCCCAGAGCGGCATTGTAATTGTAATTAATTTTTCAATTTAACTTGCACACATTGAAATCGCTAAAATGAAGTCTGCTGCCCCAAAATATCAGAGAAAGAAGATCAGCAAGTAGTGTCCCTTCCTCCCCCATTAATGCACTGACACTACTACATTCACTGCCACTTCCTCTTATTACAAGCATCTTAAATAGTTCACAGGGGTTTTGGGAAGAATTTAAAATGAATCGTAAGACGTTCTCTTGTGACATATGCGGCCATAAGTCAATCTCTGAGGACAGCTTGAGAAAACACAAGTGTTTGTAGTAATTGGTACTCTCAAAAACCAAAACCATTGCAAAAGCCAAGAGACATGTACCCCTTCAAGCTAAACCCCATGTTAAGAAGCACGATCAAGTCAAAGGTAATAAATTATTCTCTTAAATGATTGCCTAGAAGTCAGAGTGAGCCCTAATGTCAAACATGTTGAGGAAGAGAAGGAAGGGCACATCGCCTCCACCACGCCTGCCAAGATAGTGAATGACCATATGTTGCTTGATATGGAAGAGTCATTCACTGATGGTTTCATAAGAAGAACTATTCTATGAACAGCCAGGATCCATGAACTTTGAACCTATGCTACAGCAATAATAAGTATAGATGATCAAATCGAGTGTACCCATCATTTATCAGCCAACCAATGCTGCTGACCCCATTATGCAGGATCTCTCACTTTCACCCCCAAAATGTCCCCTTCTTATCGACGACAACTAAGAAGAAACCCATCTGATGTAAGAGCAGCCACTCAGGCATTTGGCTCCCGTAGAGGTCAGCCAGCAACTGTAAAGCTAGATTTCCAGTCTAAATGCACACCACCCAGTTTGTACAAAGCCAAAACCCCAGAATAAGTTGGACCCCGTCACTGGACTTTAATCAGCAGTCTAAGAGATGTTCAATCCCCATCCTATGAGTACCCCATTTAATCCACTCTCAATGCAAGCATCTATAGTGAGCAGTGCCAACAGCATCAATTTTTCTTAGCAGCCATTACCCCAATAACATCTTCAAACTTCGGGGCCCCTTTTTAATTAGCCACTGGATTTTCAAGACTAATAACAAAGGCTTTGGTCCGAATACAATTAGAGCTTGTCCTCGCTTAGTTTCACAAAATCTCTTTAGCATCTAGTGAAATCCAATTCTCTATCTGTTGTCAACGCTGGGTATGAGTAGTAGAAAGTCAACACACCAAATGAAAGAGTCTACCCATAGGAAGAGCAGTCGATTGCAGGAGATAGAATCGAGGAGATCGAATCGTCAGTGAAAGGAACAGATTTGAAAGAAGCTCTCAACTTTATGTTATAAAATATCAAGAAGCACTCAGACTACTAATGGCGAGATATCAACGAAGCAACGCCCAAGGACTAATCAAAGCAACTTAAGCATCTGCATTTGACCAGAGCCCACTACAATCTTGACATGGGGACTCAATTGAGAGAAAGCAACGCCCAAATCGGCTATGGGGAAATCACTCAAGGGGGCGTTGACAAAATCATTTCTTCATTCTACAAGTTGGGGTTCTCTGAAGATTCGGTATTCTTGGATATAGGCTCAGCTTTGGGCAAGTCAACTTTCAGGTACACTCCAATATAAACGCAAGAGTGTAGGCATAGAAATCGTCCCCAAAAGATTTCACTTCTGCCAAGAGAAGTTGAGGGGGTTCAAAATCAAGTATCGCAGTTGCAAGCATATTGTTAGTGCTCTTGATCTCCTTGAATTCCATTGTAATGATATCGAAGCAATGCAGTACCTCATGACCCCATCTCTAATAAAAATCACCCATGTTACGTCTTTGACACTGTCATGAGCAAGATCACCAAGCAAAGCATTGTTAAGCTTATCAATCAATCGCATTGGGTATAAGCACTGGCTTGGACACAAGCCCCCAACATAACTCTGGAAAAGTTGGGGCTCCAAAATTTTGAGCTAACTATTGTACACAAGTCAATTGGAATGTAAGGCGGTAAGGGCAACTTCAACTTCTATGTGTACGGTAAAGTCAAACCCCAACTGAGAAAAATTGACGCCATTCAAGAGGATGAAGAGGAGCCATACTTACACAGCTTGCATGGATCAGCAGGGTCAGTTGTCATCATCCAAAACCCCAATATAAAAAACCGATAGAACATTTCCAAGAATAAACCAAAGATTAAGAACGATTAGAACGAGATGAGTCAAATGTCAGAGATTTCGGATTTCTAAGACCTTGACAATGATCAGTACTAGTAATTCAATCGAACTGGGGATCAGTCAACGGCGAAAGGGGATTAGCAGCAAGGGTGGTAGCGCTGCATTGACCACTTCAAGAATCTAACAAGCGATTAGAACAAGTACAACCAAGGACTTGAGTACAGTCTGAAAATACTAAACCCCAAACATCAATATATCGATCAATCGGTAGTGTAATAATTCCAAAGCAAGCCCAGATAACCATCGATAACATAGACAGAGCACTGATAAGCAAGTTAAGCTTGGACAAGCTTAATGAGGAGCAGGTGGGTTTATTACAAAGAGCCATCAATAATTACAACTTGTCATTGAAAAGGGAAGGGCTTATCAAATAATTGCTGGGGGAAATATAAAAGTTGCACAATCAAGAAATCGATAAGTAAAGAGAGCTGGAGGAAGACTTGGATGCTGCATGCAAGGAAATCGACGAATTGACAAAGTGGGAGCTGGAGAAGAAGTACTCGAAAGTAAAATCGCTAATCGGTTCTGGTTCTTATGGCCGAGTTTACAAATGCTAGTGTCTCCCTGGGTTCTCTTCAAGGCTAACCAGAATACTCTCCATGTTGCAGTGAAGGTGCCAGTTATTAGCCAAGCCAATCCTAACAATGAACTTAACTAACTTCAGATATTGAACAGGACGAAAGACCCTCGTAAAGATTCGTGGTAAAGCTGCTCAACGAAGTGACCTTCTTGAATGATTACGTTGCTCTAGTGCTCGAGTACTATCCATTTGAACTCCGCAAAGTGATGAAGGAAGGGCTGAACCCCAAGCAAGTGGCTTTTATAAGCTATGGTATAATTAAGGCAGTGGCATTCGCTCATAAAATGAATATTGCTCACCTCGACATCAAGCCCGAAAACATTCTCATGGATGATCGATGGATACCTAAGCTATGCGACTGGGGAATGGCGAACACCAATGGCGAGGGCACTTATGGGTATCAAGCACCTGAGATATAGTAAGTTGATATAACTGTTGGAGCCAATGCGAGAAAGCTGGACTCATTGGCTCTTGGAATCACTCTATACCAGGTGGCATCGAAGGGTCGCTTGCCTGCATCAAAGGACCAATTGATTGACATGGCGAACCACTACTAAGAAATAAGTCTGGCTGATGATATTGAAAACCCCCAGACCGAGCTCCTCAAGATCATTAAGCAGTTGCTATGCTTTAACCCCAAAGATCGCATCCTTCCCCAAGATGCTTTGATGTCTTCTATGTTTTAGAAAATGCCATAGCAGTTACAGAACTTGGACGTATCACTCTTGTATTGACTCTGTGTTATTGTATCACTAACTATACTATAGTAAATAAGTTAATCGACTACTATCACACTCTGCTATATATATATATTATTACGTTGAAATTTTGTTTTTAAATTGAGTTATAATTTTTAATAATTTGATCAAGTTTTTAATTTACCAATTCATTACATATTACAACTTCCAAATTACATTCAGGGGTTTTGCATGAATGGGATTTGGAAGGAGTAATCACTGAACAAATTAAGTGGTTTTGGGGAATAAAGTAAAAAGACAATGGTGAATTAGTGAATTGGGGGGTAATTGGGGTGAATTAGGGAAAGCATATAGGGTACTGGAGAGAATTTGGTGAGGGAGAATTAGTTTTAAGGGAAGTTGCTTTGTTTGATTGAAATGGCCCTTTAAATATGGGCGTTGTCAATCATGGTAGTCACTGTTGTTGCTGCTGCTGATAACCTTGGGGTTGGGTTCTAGTGTTATTCAGCAACGAGCTGCTAAATGAGGCTTGTGTGCGATTGATGAACATCATTTCATTTGCCTGGGTAGGGTTATCGTTGGTGTTCAATTATCTGCGCTTTGCTTTGACCATTTCTCTAGGGGACAACTCATCTGCTCGCGACGTGAATGCTTTACAGGGGGAACTTCGGGGTCTTCGCCTGCAGCGTCTATCTCTCGGGGCGCTTGCGCTTCTTGGTGCCATTGTTGAGGAGATTCACGGCCCTGCCACGGTTGCTCACGTTGGAGGTGACTGCGTTCTCCAGTACATCGAACATCTGCGCAGTCAACTGGATGAACTGCTTCTTGCCCAGGGCCTTCTGCGACTTCCTGTGTTCCAAGCTGGCCTTGATGTTCTGGGGGAAAAAGTCGGGCTTCACGGTGTTGATGATCTATATCAGGGGTTGGTGATAAGTTAAGGGATTAGTTAATCCCCGGGTGGTTTAGATTGACTAAGTTTGTTTAGTATTACTACCAATATATCCCAAAGCTATCAATATCCATTTACGTTGTAAAGGAACTGCCTGTTCACTGAATGCTTGCCCTTGATCTCAGGCAGGTACTGGGTGATCTCACTGTCCTTCAACACGTCCTCAAGCAGGTTCACCACGGACAGCTCGTTGAGCTTGGGCACATGGATGATTCGCACGTCCTGGTTGCGCAGCACCTATTACAAAGCCAGATTAATCTCAAACGATTTGAATCATGAACCAAGCCACGTACCTTCTTCCTTCCCACGAAGATGCCCTGGATGTACTCGAGCGTGCACTCCTGATATGGTGGCAGGTAGAACTGGCCTAAACAACGATGATTTCAGCGAATCTTACCCTGAGTGAGCAGGATCGAGTAGATGTCCTGCTTGGACTTGCCCAGTCTGGCCAGGTCTTGCGAAGGCACGGAGTGCACCACCTGGTTGTTGATCGTCTCAGTGTTAATAATGGTCAGTCGAGTGGGGCGCTAGAGCTCCCCAGCATCATCTTCATCGCCCTCCTCCTTATCATACGAGAACTTGAACTCCTCCTCCTGGTATGGCGCGAAGCTGGATACGTCGCCACCTGATCTTTACACATTGGCTTTCTTCTTCGAAGGATCAGTTCTGGCCTAAGCTCGACTGGCGTGTTGGGTGTTCGACACAAGATACTTATCGACCTGGGTGGCGTTCCTCATCTGCTGGATGGCGGCCTGGTGGAACTCTGCAGAATCCTCATTGCCAATCATGTTCGGGGAGTGGCCGCCATGGTCGTAGGTCTGCTCGCGACTCTCTTCCTCGACAGGCTTCATTTGAGCATCAGTGCCCTGCCCTGCAAAGTTGGCTCTTGCGCCAGAGATCTAAATGCATGATGTTGAATATCAGAATAGATATAGTGGCATGATAACCCCAAATGATAGAGGAGTGCTGACCATGAAGGGAGGAAGGGGTGATATGTATAGCAGAATACACCTAATTCAGGTTGAAGGAAATGAGTAGGAATTCATATGATCAATGGTTGATTAATTAGAATAGAGCTGAGCTTACCTTGCCTCGCACCACGCCGGGCGAGATCCTTGATAGGGAAGCCATTCATAACCCCGCTGCCGAAGCTGCTCTGGAAGAATGAGCCTGCGTTGGGTTGCTGCTGGCCACCACCCATCTCTGGCTGCGCCAGGGAGTGGGGGTGGGGGGCGTCCCTGATTTCTCCGTCTTCGATGTCGCCAGTCTTGTCAGCCACCTGCTGTTACTTGGAATCGCTGTTCATTCTTATTAATTAATAGTGGTGATTAAAAATTTAACTGAAACATCCAAATTCAATTAGTGTAATATGAAATTAAAATACGTTAATAAATTTTAATACTAAATTTACAAATTCTCGATTCCGCAAATATATATAACATCCTGAATCAGAGTGGAATCGATCGATCTCAGCGCATACTATTCATCATAGATCATTCAACATATCAGAGTGTGCGTCACATACCCAATCATTCATATATCTCATTGGATTTATATGAATAGAACTTATTCATCATTCTGGGTTTTGTCGAGAAATTGATTTTTTCAAAATCTATTTCAAAAATTCGACAAAACCCAGAATGATGAATAAGTTCTATTCATATAAATCCAATGAGATATATGAATGATTGGGTATGTGACGCACACTCTGATATGTTGAATGATCTATGATGAATAGTATGCGCTGAGATCGATCGATTCCACTCTGATTCAGGATGTTATATATATTTGCGGAATCGAGAATTTGTAAATTTAGTATTAAAATTTATTAACGTATTTTAATTTCATATTACACTAATTGAATTTGGATGTTTCAGTTAAATTTTTAATCACCACTATTAATTAATAAGAATGAACAGCGATTCCAAGTAACAGCAGGTGGCTGACAAGACTGGCGACATCGAAGACGGAGAAATCAGGGACGCCCCCCACCCCCACTCTCTGGCGCAGCCAGGGATGGGTGGTGGCCAGCAGCAACCCAACGTAGGCTCATTCTTCCAGAGCAGCTTCGGCAGCGGGGTTATGAATGGCTTCCCTATCAAGGATCTCGGCGTGGTGCGAGGCAAGGTAAGCTCAG
>ARYC01018506.1:0-15305 GCA_000711775.1 Oxytricha trifallax
TAGTTTAAGCCTCTTAAATCTAAAGTTATGGCAAGGATTCCTCCAAAAGTACCATTCTTTAATTGATTTATCACTTGTGGCTACATTAATTGCTAAAAATAAGGAAGATATAAAAATTCCCATAAATATATATCATAATAATTAATAATTTAGGGATGTAATAACTCAAATGTTTTAATAAAATTATTCCCAATAAATAAATTAAAAATACATCTTTTTTACTTAATATCTTTTATTCTTTGCCAAGGCCATAATAGCAGCAGCATTCAGTTTTCTCAACAATTTGCAGTTTTTGAATAAGTTAAGACCACCGTAGATAAAGTTTCAAAGTTTCTTAAAGCTTAGAGAATCCAAAGTATCGCTTGTTTTGATATAGAAGTGGTTTTGTCACAGTTATCTCAGAATATTAAAAAATCTATTGAAATTAGTCAATCAAATGTTTTGTAGATTATTATTTTTCTTATATCTTTAAAAACTTTATAAGATTTATTAGAATTTAAGTTTTAAACTTATTTTTAATAAGAATAGGCCTGGTTGTTTGCAGTCATTCAAGGCAAGAATATTAGCAGCTAAAATTAATAAATCTGGCTGGTCTCGTTGACATTATTTGGCTGAAAAGTCTTGTTGATTTGAGCCAGAAATTGAATATATTTAAGAGTGAGGTTCAATACAGTCACTTTCATTCTTGGATCTACTACAGCAACTGGTGCTGTTTTGTTTGTAGTAGAGTTTTTGTGGAGCAGTGTTGCTTTTTGGTTTTGAACTGGGGTATTTAGAAGTGACATGCTTTAGTTCAAAAAGCTAACGTTGTAAACTGGTTATGGTTCAGTCATATTGGCTTATTATAAATATATTGTATTGCTAATAATTTTACATATTTCTGTATGTTATTTGAATTATGCTATAATTTTTTATTATAGAATTTATTTTATTATTTAACTTCAGTGAGAGTGCCTGCAACTTGTCACATAATGAAAGTGAAAGTAGCGTTGTAAGGTGCCACTAATTGTCAGAGGCGGGAAGAGTGCCGTAACTCGATTGTCGAAGAAAGGAGTGTTGGTGGAGTTTAGAGCCCATATAGAGTTCACAACATCAGTTATGCCCATCTCGAGAAGTTCTTAGTCCTTCAAGACTCTTAAAGTGTTCATGGTCTAGGCAAAGCTGTCAGTAATGCTTATTAATAAAATATACTTCTGTAAGGGAATTTTCGTAAACGGTTATGATTTTTCCTGAGATTTGTTGGAATATTTGGAGATGGTTTTAGAGTTCATTTAAATAATAAAGATTATTTCTTAATCATAATACTTATAACTTTTATTTTAATTTCACCAATTTCTTAATCTCTGTTAATGATTTAAACTAAAACTGGAACTATAGATGTTGTTACGATTATTAATTATAAATTCTAATAACGTATGGTGCGATTTCATTATAGTATAAAAGAAGTAAGTCTTGTAAACTTTTAAGCAAATAGAATTAAATTTGAGCTCTTTAAAAAATAATTGTAAAAACAAATATAATAAATAATTTATTTCCAAAGCTGATCCATCGGCTTCCCCCTCGTCAAAAATATAAGCAGTTGCTTAATTGAAGAATGACTTATAATCAGTGTAGAGTGTAATCTTAGCATCAACAGTTTCAAACCTGCCTGCTTATAGAAGATTAATATTGAATTCAGAGGATTTATGGTAATCATTTTGGTATACTTAAAAAATATTAACTAATATAAAGGAATATTTTAGCCTGAAATTTCCCCATAATTTAACATTTTATAAAAAAAATTAAAAAATAAATAATATTAAATTAATTGAGTTTATGCTTGAGTTGAAATTTTACCGAATCTATAGATATTTTTTTGGAAACGGCATGCAATTACTTGGTTTCTTGTTCAATTGGCAATTAGTACATCGTCCCGTGTTTGCAAAAGGCGAAGAATAGGATTGTAATTTTGCGTGTTTGGGTCTACTCATAGTGTTTTAACTGAAGTAACCGTGGTCCAGTTTTAATATTTAATAATAATTTAAAAGGGAATATCTAAAAATTTGAGCTAAAAATTGTATTAGTTATTGAAGTAGATTCTGTTTATATTTGAAGCGCTTTTAAGAACGAGTGGGAATTGAACGTTGAGTAAATCTAAAGTGAATTCATCAATGATCATTGGAAAAACAGTGAGATAAAAAAAAGATTCTATTTTAGATATGCTAGTGATAGGTTGCTGATGGTAAGAGTATAATAGAAGATGCTGTTTACAGAAATGAAGTTGTTCAATTTTTAGTCAGCTTTAACTGTTTCCAAAACTTGAATGAATTGGTGTTAAAACTCATGCCTGAAAACCGAAAGTATAAAATTATGGGGCATTTATTATAATATAATGTTTTATATTTAGTCTTTTGTTAATTATGCCCTTTAATTTAAAATAGAAATTATCTCATTTTAATTTGAAAGTGGAAACTTCATTTGAAGTTATAGGGAAGCTGTAAGTACAGTCTTAAATGGCTCTTGCACAAGAAGACTAGAACAAAAAAGTCGTCTAGTGAATCTCATGCGGCACCTCTGTTATAGTTTTCAGGAATCGTGATTGGAAAATTTTAATACAAAAAAATAAACATTATTTTCAATTGAGGCTTATATGCCTAACCTTTTTGCTTCGTTCCCTTAAATATCTCAACAAATCTAATAATTCACGCTATATCTAGAATCAAACTGAGAGTGGCTGTAAGAACTAGCAGAAAAAAAACCTGTCTTAAAATCGTCGATTGAACAATTATTTATCAGTATCCCATTTGCAAAAAGAACAAATTTATAAGTTAGGCCTCCGTAGAAAAAAGGACTGTATTTTTTTTTATCTAATCTATTGCCTGAAATCATAACTAAACAAACCAAAGAAATATGTTAGAGACATAATCACTGTGACGCCTTTAATTTCAATAAACTATCTAACAACAAATCTGGCTGCAGTGTAATTCTCCAATTTTCCTTTTTATCCCCTTTCTTCCTAATCGAGAGCCTATCACTTTTTCACAATCCCCATTTATTTTTATTTTATTTTTCATATTTACTTCAATTTATTTATTTCAATTATTTTGTAATTTTTATTTTAAATGAATTTAATACACAACTCTACTATTACTTTTTTAATTTTAAATAAATGCTATAATTCTTCATTATAAAATAAATTAATTAATTACTTCTACATTATATTAATAGCTAGAAATAAAATGTCAAAAAGCATCTAAGATATATAAATCACTTATTTTAATGAGAAACCAAAACAACAACTAAGTAGTGCAAAAAATAGAGTAATTTAAGTTTCATTAGGTAAACAGCGTAACTTACAGTTAAATGAGCAAATAACTAAGTAATTTATTACTGAGTTGAAGTATGAAAATGCTGTTTACAACCTCACATTTGATCTATCAATCATATATTTATTTGCAATTATTGATTTAGCTTATCGCGAAATTTATATATTTATATATATTTTGCATTCACTAGAGCAACTTAAGAGCAAAACATTCTATACAATGAATAACAGTGACCACTAAACTTACTCAATGATTACTAGCACAGAGTTTACTTGTAAGTTTTAATTTTTAAATGAATATTCCCAATAAGCACTACTAATAATTGTAAATTTTTGACTAAGTTAAACCAAAATAAATTTATAATTCTTTTCTTTTAGTTATGATTAAACAATAAAAATATTGCTTTAATCTATTTTTGACGGATAAAAACAGTAAATCATTTAATTCCCCTTTATGAAATATTTCTTATTTTTAATGCATACATATTTAGGTCATAAAACCCTACTACTCGTGGACGCCATAGAAACAAATATAACTTAACTTAACTAAATAAACCCTATTTTACCAGTTTCATTAATGCGTACTAAAAATGAAATAAATAAATTTCGATCAATTACTTATTTTAAACAGAATAATTAAAAGGCTTAAAGAATTCAATTAGCGAGTGATGGTAAACTTACTGAAATTTTCATCAATATATATTAAATATTTTGACTTTATGGATTAAATCTAATTTGAAATAACTTTTAAGTATGAGGGGTTTTGAGTTTTACTATTTGTTAATAAGAATTGTTTGCAAACTACTCAGAAGTGATAGGGAACATAAATTATGTAGATGATATAATTATCACAAGAAACATGATCATATTATATTTTACTCCAAATTAAAAATATATTTATTAATTATATTATAACAGCACTTTCTATTAATACAATAGACAGCGCTGTAAACAACTCAATGAATTGGCTTAAAATCCAAAGGAAAAGTAAAAGAGGGAGATGCTATAAGAAAAGCAAGAAACCCAAGAAATAAACTACTGTATCTATAAAAAGCCATTAAAACAAGAATGAATTAAATTGTATATGATTATAGATTTATTATTGCGAAAGTATGCAATTTTCCATGAATTTAAAACAAAAGTTAAAATAGAAGCAAGAAAAATTGCAAAAGTTAGAAAAGAACATGAATATGAGTAATAGAAAGATTGTAATTTTAAGCCTAGTATCTTAGATATAGATTCAGTAACATAAAAAGATTAAGTTGTAGCAGTGATAGGTTTAAGGTGCCATTTAAAACTAAAGGAACTTCAAAAGTGAAAAGATAAAAAATTAAGAAGTGCTGATTTTTTGTTTAAACCACAAATTCGCCATTAATTCTTAAGAACTGGACATAAACAACCTAAAAAGACCATAGTCTGCTCCTGTAATTGTTATAAGATTGACTTAAAATTAAAACAGAGCATACACAGTTCCAATAGCCTTTGAAAAAATCTTAACTAAAATAGAAAGTAAGAGTCAACTACTAATAAAATTGAGTGAAAAAGAGATAAAATAGTGCACTTTTAAGCCAAATACAAATGAAGTCAGGAATAAACAATTTATTAAAGAGAAATTAGAGGAGGCAGATGATGAAGAAAATAATGTAGAATATACTTAGGATAAACTAAACTAAATGTTAAATTACTTTAGTTGTAACTTTTTGAATTTAATTTACAATAACTTGCATTAATTAATTAAAAATTCTAATTAATCAGTTAGAGAATTTTCTCCTCTTTAAAATGTTTTAAGAATCTTTGAATAATCTCAGTTCAGCCCTATGCTTTGAAAATTGAAACTTTTTCAAATTAAATCATTAAGATTCACTTTAAAATATAATCCCTCTTTTAGAAAGAAAATTAAAAAATTTTGTACTTTTGAAAAAATCAAATAATAGAGACGAAAGTTTTCTATTTACCCAATTAAATATAAATTAATTTAATTTTATCATAAAATTAATTAATAGTTATTTTTAATTTTCCAACGAAAACTTTGACTATATAACAAGAAATTTCAATTTCAATTTTGAAGAAAAAGACGGCTAGACTTCATTAAACTATGAATTACTCAATAATAATTAAATAGAAATTTAACTACTTTCACTTGCTCAAGATCAAGAAAACATAGTTGTTTTTGCTGGAGACAACGAAAGCAAATGCCCTACTCTTATTCTCTATTTTGAATTTAATTTTGGTACATATGATTCTTGGATTAGCTTTTGTGTCAATTCTACTCTTGCCATATATTCAGCTATTCTTCGTTAAGAGTTATCTTGGTCTTGAGAAAAGAGAAAATTATTTTCAAGTTGTGAGAAAGAGCTTTGATGAACATGAAGCTAGAAATACCAAAGCAGCTATGATTTTTATAGCTTTATTGATTTAAAATATTAGTCACATGATAAAATCACATATAGAAAGCACAGTTGGTTCAGACCACTATGCAACTTCTACTCCCAGCAAGGTTAACTACATCGATGAGGGTCCTTTTATTTAATTCTTAAAAGAATTCAAATAAAAAGAAGAAACAGTTGAGGATTAGTCTTTCTCTACCACGGAAAAAAATGAATTAATAAGAAAAATTAGTCCAAATTCAAATTTTGACAAAAGAATGTTCATCGTACTCGCTTGGGCTACAATTAAGTGAGAGCTAAAGTCTGTGAATTTCAAAATAATTACCTGCAATTGTCCACATTGATTATTAAATGCCTAAGGAGACTAAAACTGGAATCACTTACAGTATATTATAAAATGAAGATTATGATTCAGTTGAGTCACTAAATAGTGATGCAGGTATGGATTTTAATGATGGCTATATATATCCTATTTAATATATTTTATTTATCCATTTAATATTATTGTTTGTATAATATAATAAGAATAAATTAGAATGACATCATAGTTTAAATTAAGATACTTGCCACAGAAAATTATAGTAACTCCTTCTCTCTTTGTAATAAATCTCAAGCCAAATTATGTATTAAGCAACAATATAATTAGAACGATATCTGCTCTACTGTTTTTAGAGGAAAGTTCAAACCATAATTACATAAATTCCAGGTTTCTAGTTTATGTCCCTAAAACAAATTGACCTCTTCTGTTTAATTATGATTTTAAATGGGCACTCATTAATGTAGTTGTCGCTGTTTAATTACGACAAAGAAAAGAAAAAGAATTATAATAAGATTGTACAAGACCACAACTTCTCCAATGGTCAACCAAGGGAATAACTCTCTGTAAAACTTACCCCAGGCATTGCACACTACAGAGGAGAGTATATCTCTAATAGTGTTAGATCTTTCAACAGAGAAGATACCCAATTCACTTGGACAGAAAGAGTTTACTTGATTTAATCAACTATTTCCTCTTACTTTTCCAAGTTTTCGTCATTATTGTGGGAACAGTTGCTCTGACGCTCTCCCTCTTCTTTCTACTTATCTCGACGACATCAATCATCAAAGAGAATTAATGAGAGTTTAAAGTAATTATAGCCAACGATTTAGCTAAAGAGCAGACTAAAAGTCTGTTCATGAACAAAGCTTTCGCTGTAATCTTTGGTACTCTAACTCTTGGTATAATCGTAGTCTAACAGTAATTATTAAATTTACTTATAAATTCAATTATTTATCAAACTGCCTATTAAGCAATTTGTAGCTTTATATCAACTATTATTCTAAATATAATTTGTATTTATAATTCGTAATTATTCTATTTGTGGCTATGATCGTAAAGTTGCTTGTAACAATCGACTTCACTTTATTTATTCCAGTTAGAGATATAAATAATTCAAAGAATAGCATTTGTACTCAAGAGAAGCGGGTGAACTAATTTAAAAGACAATATATAAAATCCAATATATATTTACAACAATTAAAATGTTTAAAAAGTCACAGTGACTTCAAATTTTAATATATAATTGATTTTTAATAATTTCTTATATAGATTTCTATTTCATTTAGAGAAAGTAAGATTTTATCTAATATGATAAATTAAAAAAACAATAAATTCTAGTATATAAACCCCAAAACCCCATGAGATAAGTGGTTGTAGAAATTAAATTTAAATTTGAATTATTATGAAATTATTATTAATATTTGGTTGCTAGTCATATTTTAAACTAGGGTCTTATATATATTTATATAAAGGGTCTTCACAAATCAACAAGCAACCAAATTAAAAAGTGAGTATTTAAGACTTTTAATATTATTAATCAGACTTAAAAATTATTCAATCTAGCTGTTGCACTGAGACACCATGGATAAGACATAGCCCTACATAAAGGACCACTACGAGCCGCTCTGACCTCGCCCTCGGTGCAGCTGTCGCCCTCAGTGCCGCCGGGCATGGACCTTGAGCTGGGCGAAGAGCTCGATGAGATGGTGGGAGCTGGCCCCGAAGATTGCATGTCTACTGTAAAACATCTCCCTCAAAGAACACCCCATTCAAACCTTCGTCAAGATCTTGAAGACCCTCTTCAACGCACACACACTCAATCACCACTGGGTCCAAATTTCGAAGGAGATCGAGCGCCATGCTGAAAAGCAGAGCCTTGAGCTTGCATTAAGGACACCAATCGAGAAAGAAGGGGACCCTATAGGAGCCTTAGATCCTGCGCTTGGTGATAAGAAGCAATCAGAGTCGTTAAAGGGCGTGCCCAAGGTTAGAGGTGGGGGCCCTATTTAATATACACGTTAGAACTAAATCAAACAGACTTACGATTAACAAGCACATGTTCTCTTCACTCTAATTGGAATTGACGCAAACGAATCACTCGCCCTCAGTACTGTCTTTTGATGGATGTGCAGATCAAGTAGTCCTTGGTGCATTGTGAGTTAGAAGAGCATGATGAAGCAACTCCATTTGCGCTGAGACTGTTGGTATTAGCGCAGGGACTGAAAGAGTAATAGTGATAGAAAGTCTTATATTCACTGCTTCCTAAACATAGATCAACTTCAACTCTCTTGGCATCTGAGCCAGTTCCCTTTGGTGCCAAGAAGTCGTATAAGAGCTCTGAAGTGCCAGAGTGGATGGGAACCCCATTGGTTGAGACACCAACGAGCGCAGCGCGCAGTGTACACTACATCAAGATTCCTCCTCTCCCCCATTAGTAAGAGCACTCCATCTTAAATGAACTCTTTGGCATAGTTGAGGAATCCGCATTAGCGTTCAGCACAGCAAGATAGAGGAAAAGGCTCTGAGCAGAGAGGAAAAGGCTAGTAGGCTTGGGAGATTCGCAGGTTTAAGATTAACTTGATCAGCATCATCGTTACCATTACCAAGGAAATGTGCCCCAAAGCGCTTGCTGATGCCATAGGGTGGTCTGAAAAATAAAGATGCTCACTTATCTCGGCTCCTGGAATAGATGTCTTGGTCGGAGACTCCACCCCCGCAGACCAGAACATGGTGAATCGCGTGGTGCCCATGGCCGCCCCCCAGTCGAGCTTCCGCCCCTTACTCCGTTGGCAATACTGAAATCCTTGAATTCAAAAAAGATAATGTCAAGACCAGGCGACCTGACTCAGCAATGTGATGAGTGTACTCAAGACCAGACATGAAGCCACTCCCAGCAATGGTTCCTCAAGAGGCTCTCGATGACAACGACAAGATAGTCTTCCAAACTTACTACAAAAGATACAGAGATGAAAAGAGCAAGGAGAATGCCTAGAACAAGACTTGGTACAGACTTCTCTTCCCACTCAGCGCTAAATAAGACACTGATAGAACATCTTCTACCGCCTACATTTCGCTTCCTACGATGAGCTGCCACGATTCAAGGAGTTGATGAAGAAGTCGGGAGCCCCTGTTGAGCATGAGGACGAGGCTCACCTGGCCTGGCACTGGCAGGTGATGGAAAGCCAGCGCGCCGACCTCCTACATTTCAAGAAGGATATTGAACTGTCCTGGAAGAAGAATGACTCCAAAGGATACAAGAAGGCCACACCCCAGTCGAGGACCCTGGAGCTCCAGGAAATGCTCAGGGACGTCTTCGAAGCCTCGGAGGATGAAGTGATCTCCTTCATCAAGAAGACCTACCAGAGGTGCCCCCTCATGCCCTGCAGTCTTCTCACCCTACTGATTCAGGAATCGTCAAGCGCAGAGATTGGGAGACTCGCAGGCTGGCACTCGAAGGTCATCGAGCCCAAGGCACAGGAGGCCAGAGATCAGAACTCCGATGAGCATGAAAAGGCTGTGGAAGCCATTATTAAGGAGATTGAGAAGTTAGTAGAGCAGTGATTTAGTTTTAGTAGTTGGTCATAATTAATTAATAAGTTTGTTTTGTATTTCATTATCTTTTTCACCAATTTCAACATACTTTTATATATAATTCCTAAACATTTTTTTTAATACTCAAACAACAAAAATACCACAAACTTCAGTTATATTCATAAATATCTTCCTCATATTATTCAAGCTCTTTATTGACTTCTCCATTAAAAAATTTATAAAATTAAAAATTAAAATATAAAATATTGGGTGATTAAATATTTTATGATGTTCTTTTTATAATTAACATGAAATCCTGATTTTAATCCTATATGGTATCATAATTTTTTATCTCTCAGATTAATTCTAAAAGATTTTGTATTTTAGGATTTATATTTTAAAAGATTGTCAATTTGGCTATGATAATTTCAACTTGATCATCATCAAGGCAGTCTTCCAGTTTTTTTATATTCAAATTAATTTGATCTTCAATATCTTCTCCGTCATAAATCATCTTAAATCCAAAGTTAACACCAGTGCCACTATGTTGCTATGAATTTTCTTGCTTTAAATTGTTATGAGAAACTTAATCGGTTTACAGTAAATTCCCATTAGTTGGTTCCTAAGTGATATCTTACTAAAAACTATAATTTTGATTGATTTTTGAGTGATTTTGCAAAACTTTATCTTAGCAACCATTGTTGTACTACTGTAGCCAATACTCCTCTTAGTACTTTTCATATTCATCTTAGTCACACTTTTTCATGCCTTTCTCTCTCATACCATTAATGGTTTTAAAACTTCTTACAGTTTTCTTCAGTCAAATTCTGTATTTGTTTTACTTTTGTTCTTGGAGTAAGGAGTGATGCAGACACTTTAGATGCGAAATCTAAAATTATGAATTGGGTTTTTAATCAGTAATAGCTTGTGATTGATAAGAGATTGATTTTTTATCGTATTAATCCTCGTAGTAATTATTGTTGTTCATTGGAGTGTTGATGTAATCAAAATCATTTATCATCCTCTCCCCTTGAGCTATCGCACTTTCTTATTGTTTTCTCTCGAGATTTTCAAATTCCTTTATTGTTTACGACACTTTTGTGATAATTTTTTAACTTTATCATAAATCCTTGCAAAGCCTTATCAGTGCCTACCTTCTACAGTTTTTCAGCGAAGGAGCCCATTTTAAACTTGTTCACAGCATTAAAATGCTATGCTTATAAACACTATTAACCCTCTCAAAAGACTGACTTCATAATCTTAACTCTTTAAATTGTAATTCTATTGTTTCTCCACGACAAGCTGCTTTTGTAAAGTATTTAATCAAACTGGGTTATCGATCAATTATTGGGCATAAACTTTTAAATGCTGTTTTTTAACTTAAATTTTTTAATTATACACGTTGTTTGCAACTGGAATGGGACTGCCTTTTTTATCTAGCTGCACTTACTTTGTGTTATTAAATTTATAATTAAAATTATATATGGACAGCTTGGTTTATTTTTAGTTTTGTTGTTTGCTTTTCCTTTAAGAAATTCATTTAATTAGACTTGTGAGCTATGTGCCCTTTGGAAAGCTATTTCTGCGATTTGATTTAGTTAGAGCTGCTATTTTAGCTATTAAAGTAATAGCTTTACTATATTTTTTACTTTCTGGCGTTTTGTTTTTTCTGTAAAAACTCTTCGCTTTTAGTAGCATTTTGTCTAAGACTTATCAAATTCTGACTCTCTTGAAAACTATTAATTTTGCTCTAACTTTTCCTCAGAAATTTAAGCTTTTCTATTCCTCATTTTATATCAAGTCATGTGGTCTTTATGAAATCAATGAACTTTTCGTAAATTCATTTGACTTGCTTTAAACTCTTTGATTCTTTTATACCGCATTTTGGTTTATAAACTCCCCTTCCCTTTTATTAATTAAACTTTTTACAGTTTGCTAGATTTCAATATTTTTTACTCTAAATCTAATTGAATATTGTAGTCTGAAGGATTTCGTTCTATAAGTATTTTACTCTAATAAATAAAAAAATTCTAGCAATTCATTTAAGATAATTTACTTTATCTTGAAATTCCAAATTACTTCAAATATTATTTTTATATTTATTTGAAAAAGAATAAATTAAAGCAATTTATAATTTGCCAAAAATTAAGAAATGTACCATTTTAATGAATAATATTCTTAAGCTTACTCGAACCACCTTAACCAAATAAATTGTTTTTATCTAAATGTTACAAATAAACTTGAAAGGTATAACAAATAAACATCCCTTAAATTTAAATTAATTTTATTAATTTAAATATTATAAGGAATTAAAAAATTTTTATCCCTGGAATAAGCAGCACTTCTGGTATTTTTACTAAATGAACTATTATTTAAGCTCCCTAAACCCTGTCCTTTAGTTAGAATTTACTTGTGATGAGTATTCCAGTATTCATCATTTTTAGAGAGACTTTGCAAGTATGATTGAAAATAGGAAAGTATTTTTCTTTAATTGATATTCGTCTAGCTATATTTTAAAATCTGCAATTTAAAAAATCAATGAAATTCAAGGAGTATTTAAAATTGATTCATATTAAAACTTGAAAAGTGGAATGATTATAAATTTAAAAATAAATTAATTATTAATAAATTAATTATATACCACCATATTTACAACTTATATTCATTTTTATTTAAAAACCAAAACGACACTAAGACTTTTACATACCTAAATATTACAGAACAACCACCAAACATATAATGACCAATCTTCATTTAATAACCATTTCTCGATGAGATTTTTGTTAAAACCAATTCTATAAAAAGTTCAAAATGATTTCAAATAAATAACTCCAATAATAGTGTTCTTACCCCTGAGGTATAATTACAATCTCAAGTGGTTAGAAGGAGTTTGATAAAACTTCTTCAAGTGAAATCAGATTAATAAATTCATGAAGTAAAAGACTTTAAGAAATAATTGAATTATACAGCCCTTGAAAAATCCTTAAATTTAGCAGTTTAAAATCATAGATAATAATTAAAGAGAAACAAAGCGAGTAACTTAAACTCGAAAACCCTAATAGTAATAAGTTGAATACTCTCGTAAAGTGTTAAATTTTCCAAAAAGACATTTGCAAGCTATAATAAGGTAACAGAACAAGTGTCAAGATAACACTAATTTAAAAACTACAGAAGAGGTTCATTATTAATAGTACTTAAACTTAGGTTACTCTGCTGATATACATATGCAATAAGCTATTATCACTAATTTGTGATTGAAGTTATTTGACTTTTATATAGTTTAATAGAATTCTGACTAGAAGTATATAATCATTATGCTACTAGCTTAAACTGTATTCTAACATCCATTATAAAAGGAGCCTTAGTAGACTAGTAATGCAGCTACATTATTTTAAATCATATAAACTCTTCAATATTAGAAAAACAAAAAAAGAAGCCCCGAACCCAGATTAACTTTTTAATAATGTGAATTTTTATAAAATAGAGAGCTCTTAATGTATGATGAGCCCACCTACCACTTTACACAGAAAATTAAAATCAACTAAAATGCAACTTATGAAAAATTTTAAGAACCAGTAGTTAAAGTTTGACCCAGTTGCCAAGAAAATTAAATAGATCCATCTGAATCTGAAAATTTTACTGAGTGATTCTCAACCAGCAAATTTTTATCAAATAAATCCTAATTATAACTCAAATAAGAAGGGCATCACTAAGAAGTTGGTGAGATCGGAAGCTTTTAATAGCAAAAACTATTGGGAGACCCCTGTAAAATGAATAATTAGCAATAATAAAATCGAGTTAAAAATCGAACTCAAACAAAACGTTAAAACAGTGGAAGTAAAAACGCAACTGCAAGGGAGAAAGATGTAAATATCCTTTTTTTAAATAAATTTTTTCTTTGAAATAGAAATTTGTAATAAAAATGAATTTTTTCAAACTATAATCAATTAAATTCTAGATTATATCTTCGTAAAAATATACTTAATTATTTTCTCTATATTGAAAAATTTCGAATGTTGACTTATTTTCTCTATATTGTAAAATTTTGAATGTTGACTCCACAGTTCGCAATTATTTAGTAAATCAATATGCCAATACTAATCAATTAGAGAAGAAAAAGCAACCTCACGACATTTAATATGCCATTTTATTTTATCCAAAGAATAATTCATCAAGACGATTGAGAAACCTTCTCGACTAACAATAATACTTGGGAGGAATTTTTAATTACTAATAAAAAATCAATAATCTATCTAAGCTTCTAAACTATTTCTTAAACTTAATTTAAGTAAATTTTATTCATGAAATCTCAATATAAATTTTATAAATCTGTAATGCTATATATTGAATTAATTTAATTCATTGGTGCTATTAATGAATCAATTTTTTTAATGAAAAAGTTCCTAATTTTTAATGATTTTAGAATTAATAATTTATAACGCTTCTCTGATTCAATCTGCATTCTAAAAAACTTATGGAAATTAAGATTAGATTCTTATTTATAGTAGGAGTTACAAAAGAAAATGTGTATATTAGAACTATTGAAAGTGCTAACAGATTCAAATAATCTAAAAAGAATTGCAGAAGGTGTTTGTTAAATAAGTTTAAAATTGGTTATGATATTGTTAAATTACAATAAAATAAAAAATATAAGCAATAAAATAGGTAAACCAAAGAAATTTAGAGTACTCTTACTTATTAAAGAATAACTGCTTAATATCTTTTCCTAGCGATATTTATATACTGCTAGAGTTGTAAAAATTGTCATCCGAGTGGTTTGCAAATATAAATCTCCCACATAATAAAATATTTAAAGATGACCGAGGTCACCAGATAATTCAAGGTTTTTAAAGGTTTTGTAAATTGATATATAAACTAAGTAGTAGTCGATCTTCCCATAAATTTGCACAATTCCTTTCTTACTTCAATGAAATGACTTCAAATGACCACGAATTCATTAATCTTTACATTTATCCCAAATAGAGAAAAATCTTCCAATAAACATGTTAGCATGACAATATAGATCTTCTGAAAGAATTACTTAAAGCTTGCCAAGCTTTAAATTTAAACAACTGCGATAGAGAAGCCACAACTCCTTTGATTTTTGCATTAAGAAACAAGAAAAACTATGAAGTAAACGAAATCTTACAAATATCAATCGCTATAACAAAACAAAGCCTCCATCAAGTATTCTAAATTTTTGCATGTTGTAATTTTTAATAATGAATCTAAAATTTCCTTAAAAATGAAGTAATTGTATTTTCTCATTATTAATTAAAAGAATGAGAAAATAAATAATACCATTTATTTCTAAATGATTCATTTCAGCTACGATTATGAGAAATGCTATAAAATTTGAAAAGCTTTGTCGGGAAAAGGTATTAAAGCTAATGCTTTGAATAAATTTAAATTTAATAAATGGTGATTAATTTAATTAATTAGTTTGTTAAATGTTAAAAAATTAAATATATAAATTAAATATAAAACATATAAAATTTAATATGGTAAAAGTCTGAATCACATTAATTAATTGCCAGAATTCTTTTATAGAACTTCTATTATTTATTTCAGTTCAAAGCACACTTTAGTTGGTAATATTTTTAAAAAATTAATATTACTCCACATCTTTAATTGAATTGCTTTCTGTAAACTTAATGACAGATTCTATATTTTCAAGCAAAAACTAAGATCTTTTATTTAAAAATTCAACTATCAAGGATATTGAGCATGATAGTGATATCTATCAAATAATCACTTTGTAATA
>ARYC01018507.1:0-84278 GCA_000711775.1 Oxytricha trifallax
TGAAGTGACCTCAAACACCAGAAAAAGAATTTCACTAAAAGCTATGGATTCTGTTGAGGCCTATAACTTTTGAAGCTACACGAAACTCGACCTGCCTAAATTGTTTACTTTTGTTCCTTGCATCGTGATTAACAAAGCTAGGTGCGTAGGAACCACATAGCCAATTTTCATCATACCTTTCTTTGCGTGACTCTTGAAGTGACCTCCAAACACCAGAAAAAGAATTTCACTAAAAGCTATGGATTCTGTTGAGGCCTATAACTTTTGAAGCTACACGAAACTCGACCTGCCTAAATTGTTTACTTTTGTTCCTTGCATCGTGATTAACAAAGCTAGGTGCGTAGGAACCACATAGCCAATTTCCGTCATACCTTTCTTTGGGTGACTCTTGAAGTGACCTCAAACACCAGAATAAGAATTTAACTAAAAGCTATGGATTCTGTTGAGGCCTATAACTTTAGAAGCTACACTAAACTAGACCTGCCTAAAGTGTTTACTTTTGTTCCTTGCATCGTGATTAACAAAGCTAGGTGCGTAGAAACCACATAGCCAATTTCCGTCATACCTTTCTTTGGGTGACTCTTGAAGTGACCTCAAACACCAGAAAAAGAATTTAACTAAAAGCTATGGATTCTGTTGAGGCCTATAACTTTAAAAGCTACACGAAACTAGACCTGCCTAAAGTGTTTAATTTTGTTCCTTGCATCGTGATTAACAAAGCTAGGTGCGTAGGAACCACATAGCCAATTTCCATCATACCTCTCTTGGGGTGACTCTTGAAGTGACCTCAAACACCAGAAAAAGAATTTCACAAAAAGCTATGGATTCTGATGAGGCCTATAACTTTTGAAGCTACACGAAACTCGACCTGCCTAAAGTGTTTACTTTTGTTCCTTGCATCGTGATTAACAAAGCTAGATGCGTAGGAACCACATAGCCAATTTCCATCATACCTTTCTTTGGGTGACTCTTGAAGTGACCTCAAACACCAGAAAAAGAATTTAACTAAAAGCTATGGATTCTGTTGAGGCCCATAACTTTAGAAGCTACACGAAACTAGACCTGCCTAAAGTGTTTACTTTTGTTCCTTGCATCGTGATTAACAAAGCTAGGTGCGTAGGAACCACATAGCCAATTTCCAGCATACCTTTCTTTGGGTGACTCTTGAAGTGACCTCAAACACCAGAAAAAGAATTTAACTAAAAGCTATGGATTCTGTTGAGGCCTATAACTTTAGAAGCTACACGAAACTAGACCTGCCTAAAGTGTTTACTTTTGTTCCTTGCATCGTGATTAACAAAGCTAGGTGCGTAGGAACCACATAGCCAATTTCCAGCATACCTTTCTTTGGGTGACTCTTGAAGTGACCTCAAACACCAGAAAAAGAATTTAACTAAAAGCTATGGATTCTGTTGAGGCCTATAACTTTAGAAGCTACACGAAACTAGACCTGCCTAAAGTGTTTACTTTTGTTCCTTGCATCGTGATTAACAAAGCTAGGTGCGTAGGAACCACATAGCCAATTTCCATCATACCTTTCTTTGCGTGACTCTTGAAGTGACCTCAAACACCAGAAAAAGAATATCACTAAAAGCTATGGATTCGTTGAGGCATATAACTTTTGAAGCTACACGAAACTCGACCTGCCTAAAGTGTTTACTTTTGTTCCTTGCATCGTGATTAATAATGTTTGGTGCTTATTTTAATTAAAATACTTGATTAATTTATCAAATTCCATTAAGATTATAAAACCCCATAGAACAATTAAGAAATAAGAATTGGTATTAAGAACAATTAGATTAAAAATTAATTATAATTGGCTAATATTATTAATGATTAGGCCAAAATCAAATTTACACACCTTGATTGGATTATTTTATAAAGACAATTTATCTTGCCAATAGTTTTAATAATTAGCCCAAACATTAAAATTATACGCCAATAATAATTATTTATACATTTAATAGTTCTTAATCCCAATTCTCATGTCTTAATTGATCTATGGGGTTTTATATTTTTAATTGAATATATATTATTATTTTATAAATTTTAATTACCTTTATATATAATTTCTTTATGAAATTCACATTTTTTAAGGATTTAATTTTTTTATTTGTTTATATAATTTTATTTATTTTATTTTTTTTTATTTTTTATTTTTTTTTTTTTTTTAATGTTTGATATTTTTTATATTCATAAAATTTTTTATATATGCTTGACTTTTAGTTAATGCTAAATTATTTTCAAAACAAAAATCTTTTGACAATACATTTACATTTAACCAATCATATTAATATAAAATGTATCATTATTAATTAAAATTATTTTTTCATCTTTTGAATCTAACTCTTTCATGGTATTTAGATCAAATAACATAAATATCCTTATTTAAAGTCGAATTTCTAATTTTTAATAGGAAATTTTATATTCTGTGGGATATATATATGATATAAAATAATAATGAAATATTTTTTTTATGATGACAATTAATATAAAATAATAGTTATCATTTTTTTGGCTAGCTTGATATCTTTATTATGATTTCATTAATCAAGGTATTTGATTTTCCTTTTAATTTATACATCATTAATTTAAGGCAGTAAAATTTTATTCAAAATTCCCAATCTCTGTTCTTTATTTAATCATTTGTTTTTATCATAAAATAATATTTAATTATTTTTTATATTATAAATCTATCCAATAGAATAAAAATATTTTTGAAAAAAGTAAACGATTTTTAATAATGATCTTTATGTTATTTGATCGAGATTCAATTAAGAAGTTAGATTCATAAGATGAGAAATTAATTTTAATAAATAATGATACATTTTACGGGGGGTTAAATGATTAAATGTTTCAGTAATGTAAAATAATTATCCAGCAAAAACTTATGATTAAGACATTTTTTTTGAGAAAAAAAATTCAAACCTACTAAGAATTTTGAAAAAATTTTGCACTAACTTAGCCTCCCCAAAATATATAAAGGTGAAAATATAATATTTTATGTAAAAATTGAATTTTTTAATCCTATATAAATAATATAATTTAAGTTTCGGACCCTCAGTCCAGACGGACGGTTGGTCGACTGACTAATTCTGATAGGGTAGGTGATTTGAAACCTACGGTTCGCTGAAATTTGTACTCGGTATAAAAAGCACGAAATATCTCAGGGATCTGAAGTGTCTGTACCTGGTAAAAAGCACGGGATACTCGTCCGGAGCTGGTATGACGTTAAATTGCAGCACATAACCCGACTTGGAAATCTGGATTGACTACATGGAAGAAAGGACACATGTTTGAACTATGGTCAAGTTTAGTGGTGACCACAATGCTTCCGGAGGGGTGGTCGGGAGGAAGATTACCTACAGTATTATTTCCCCTTAATATTAAATTCCTAATAACTAACTACCTAATATATTATAAGAGAATATTAGAAATATTATAAAATAGCAGTTATAGTTTTTATTTATTTTGTAGATAGATATCCTAGTTAAATTTAATAGATAAAATATATTTAATAAAGTCAATTTTTTATAAAATATTAATTTTTTATAAATTATTTATAAAATAACAGATTTTATATTTTAAATTATTTATCAATATCTTACTCACCATATAAATTTCTTTTAGAAAGACCATATTCCTGAACTATTCTTTTTAATATAAAGCGAAGACATTATTGAAAAATACTTTGGATAAGTTGGGTTTAGAAGCTTGATATGTTCAGAGACTAAGAAACTTGTCATGAAAAATGAACAAAACCAAAAAATTACACAAATTGAGGTCAAATTAATGAAGCAAAATAAATATCCTCATATTCATGTAATATCAAACTACACTTTAACATTAATATATTATAGAATGAAGCAGCCTGGTTTATTATAAACATGCGACAAAAAAATAAGTGGGGCTTTTATTATCCAAATCCACTCTTTCATGATTTGTTGCACTATTTTACTCTAAAGATGAGTAGGGCATTTGAGGTTTGGAAAATAAATCTGCTGAATCGCCAAGATGCAAAGATCTAATCCTAAATGTGGGAGCAGTTCCAATTTTAAGTAGAGTCATAGCTAGATCTGACCCTACATCAAGAGTATTTAAGTAGGGGACATGGGCACTCTTCAATCTATGCAGAAGCAATCCACATCCTCAAATAATAAACTAACAAAAGCTATTTCAAGTTTCAATAATGCATTTTATTTTCATTTTTATTCGGCTTAATCATATTATTTTTAGATAGTAAAAAATATTAATCATATATTTTGTGCTGCTGCATATAACTGAAAATGATATGTGATATAATTAGTTTGGGCAGAATCAAAGCTTGGTAATAAGAATGAATTCAAAGCTAAATTTTATGAGTCGGAAGACTTAATAGACAAACTTTTGGAATTATCTAGTCACAAATCTATATTTTTTTCATTCCTGAAACTTGATGTGTTGGAAATATTTTGGTTGAGGAAGAGGCTAATTGCTAAATTTTAATCGACATGGAACAAAAATATTTAAAGAATTATTTCTCTAATATAATTGGAATAAGTTTACTACTATTATTATTTTAGATTTAGGGTATCAATTAACTATATTGTTCATTTTTTTATGAATATATAAAACAAAAAAAGTAACATATCAAAATATTAGATAAAGATAATTATAAATATTTTATTGTGTGTCTAAAGTTAAATAATTAAATTTGAATATAAAATTTCCAAATAACTCAAAACCCCATACTTAAATTAAATCTTAACGCTAACAATATCACTGTATTCCATAAAGTTTATATCCCCAATATTCATTCGAAGTGAGTAATACATATCTTAATGAATTAGCTAAATCATGAAAAACTTGAAATCAGAAGAGAAGCATGTTGGACTTTATCAAATATCACAGCAGGAAATTAAAGTCAAGTGAAGTCATTTTTGGACAGTGGAGCTCTAAGACAAAATGATGATAAATTTTACTTATGATGACAATAAAGTCTTGAAAAAAGAGGTCTATATCATAAACAACTTCGGAATCAATGAAACTTTCTATTATTAAAGAATATTTAATATTTATAAATTAATTAGAAATAATTTAGGATATTAAATGAGCTAGATGATTTAAAATTTTTTATAATAATTTTAAAATTATATTTAATGTTAATTATTTTAATTATAATATGCATTATTGTTATATCAAGAGAAAAAATAATTTCGCAGATTCTTAAAAATCGGTATAAAGTTAATTTTATTTTTTAAAATGATATTATCATTTTGGTAATTGAAATATGTTACTCCTTTATTATTATTGTAGAAATACATTTGAATTTGGAAAATTAAATTTAAATTTATTTATCATAAATCAAAATCTTGGCAGTTAAAGTTGTCCAATTTAAACGATCTTGGGCTTGTTTGATAGAGAATTCAAAATTAGCTGGACTTTATTATTAGCTGTACTATTTTATCGGATCGAGGGAGCGAGATAACTCGACTTTAATTAAACGCCTAAAATTCATAAAATTATAGCCTCACATTAAAGTCGAGTTATCTCGCTCCAGCGATCCGATAAAATAGTACCGCCAATAATAAAGTCCAGCTAATTTTGAATTCTCTATCAAATGAGCCCAAGATCGTTTAAATTGGACAACTTTAACTGCCAAGATTTTGATTTATGATAAATAAATTTAAATTTAATTTTCCAAATTCAAATGTATTTCTACAATACTGAATTAAACATAGCTAATAAAATTTAAATTTTCTCAATAGATACCATTTTATCGATATTTGTTAAACTCTAAAAATAATAATATATTTCTTTCTTTGATTTTTACAATAACGAGCTTTTTGACAATTGTAGAAAAGGACTCTTAAAAGGTTTAATAGAAATATTTTAACAGTCCGATTTAAAAACAATGACTGTAGCAATAAGTGGGGTCTATCAAACACAAATGTAGTAGGCGACCATTATGGCAGTTCAATATAAATATTTTTAATAAATTTTTAAATTAATTCAATTTATCGGTAAGTTTTAGAGTATATTTACATATAATTTAAAGGTTACTATAAATAAATTGTAATCTTTACGGTTTAGTAATTACGAAGATTATTAGTACAGAAAATTAGCAAATTTAATTAAAAATTTTAATAAAGATTTAATAGGTGACATAAACTCGTATATTTCTTTTATTAGTACAATTCAAATATATAGTAAATAACCTTATTTTTTAATGATTACATAAAGTAAGTTCAATTTAGTATATGGTAATTTAAATTATAGATTGAGCTAAGGGATAAATTCCTTGAAATACTAGAAGATCATAGCTTACCATAATATCTATATCAATATATTTATATCCGTAAATAATTTAATCATCAAAATACATGCAAAGATATTATTAAGGATTTTAATTGTTAAAAATATAAATTCTGTAATTTTTATAATTATTTATTTTTAAGCAGATGTTCAATCATATCACATTTTTAATTGTTAATTTAAAGTTTATATTCATATGTCTAGTAAATTTTATTACAATAAACTAAAAAATCAACAAATTTATAAATTCTCAAATAAATTAATTTGTTCTTAATGCATGCATATTCATTCTAATCAGGTACTTTAAAAATTTGAAGATATTTTTAGAGGATTCTTCAGTGAAAGCTACTAAGAGTTAAAGAAACAGCAGAAAATCAAAATTGAAGATTTAAGTAACATTAGTATATTCACAGCTATTTATGTTTTGATAAGTATTTATTTCTTTAATTTGTTCTCAAATTTTGTCAATAATTGTGACTTAACTGAATTACTAATATTTATAACTAGCATGATTATTTTTATAAGGTTTTTAAAATATTTTAATTTTTTAATTTAAATACGAGATATATTTCTAACATTTTTACTGCTATTTATTATTTTTCTTCAATTCTTATTTATGAATAAAATTTATAATTGAATTTTTCAGATTAATAATATAACTATTGAGATAAATTGTTGAGGAATTCATTACTCTTTAAATTAATTAACTACACTTAGCATAAATCTATAATTAAATAATATGATTCTGAGGAAATATAATAAATTAATCATAATTTAAATTTAAATGTAAGAAGTAACTCAAAGTATCGAAGAGATTCCTATTTAAAATATGGGTATATAAATTAATATCAATACTCACTAAATCATTTTATTGGAGAGTATTATTGTTTTATTCTAGTTATTTTCAAATGTTAAAATTTTTATGAAAATTTTAATTTTAGTATTAATTTAAAAATTTTGAGATTTACACTCTATTTTATAATTATTATAACAATATATTTGATTTGGGAAATAGTTTATAAACATTTTAATTTAAAAATAATATTTAACAGTGAAATTTTTAGAAACCCAGACAATATGGTACTTGTGTATAGAATTTTCAAAATTAGCTGAACAGTACTTTTTTGAGTACCCCTCTATCGCATTCTTAGATCGAGATAACACAATTTTAATTTTCAGTGATTTAATTAGTTGGTCTTAATGCCTAATTAAATTTAATTATTTATTCTACTATGGAATATAGGCTTACCTCCAATAGATTTAATTGCCTGGTATAAAAAGATTAAAAGCCACAATTTATTATATTATAAATATTTATAATTATAAATTATTTTTCAAATCAATGAATTCCTACAAAAGTAGATTTATTCAAAATTTTGAATAAGACTTATCTTGACTAATTATTATAAGAAATATTCATACATTATCATATTATATTGTGAACTTCTTTATATTTAAAGCTCTAATAAAATCACAGTTTTTATATTTATTGAAATCTAGTTTTAATTAAAATTAACTTATTATTATTTTGTAAGAATTTATATTTTTTATATTTTACAATACAATTTAGAAATTTTATTATATAATTGAGAGTACTACAAAAAAATATTTTTAATTATAAAACTACCAAAATTTGGAGTTAATTTATTATAATTGAAATAATATATTTGTTTAAAATATATACCCTAAAATAACAATGTTGATAAAGAGAATCTTGACCCACAACTAAATGAAAGATTCATGAGAATGCTAAGGTATAACTCAAGAATGGATAAGATCTACCTTGATTTTAACTTCTCTACTGAGATCATCATCCATTAATTGAAATTTTTGAATGAAATTTTCCCCGAAGCTAAATTTTATTTTGAGAAATATGATCCAATTCAACCAAACCACATCTTTGAAGTATTGACCCAATCAGCAAATAACTTTCACATCAATGTAAGATATATTATAGGAAATTGTTGGGATAAAAAACTAAATGTAGATATTTTCAACATTATCTGTCAAAATACTTAGTAGTATATAACAATAAATTGTTACTACTAAATAAGTATTCTTTTTGAATTATATGTCTTAATTTTCATCTTTTTTTTATTAAAATTTTTATAATTGTAAATGCAACTAATGATCAATTAATAAATTAGTGGTTCAAAGTTTAAAAAAATCAGTTTTTTAAGGAAATATTATACCATATTAATAAATATTTGTTTAATATAACTTTAACTTAAAATACAAATACATAATATAAAAATAATTGATTCAATAATTTAATTGAAATTCTATATTAAATATATAATTAGATTTCAGAAGTTTATTTTCTTTAGCATAATTTGATTAAATTAAAATTAAATTATGAACTGAGGATTCCGTTTCTTCCCCATGCATTTTATTTATTATTTATTTTTCCAAAAAAATATATAGAAAAGCATTTATTCAACAATCTCGCCTTCTAAGTCCCTATATTTTCTTAAACGATTGACCGAAATATAAATTTTAAGGTTTAAAAAATCTTTTTGACTCATCAATCATTAAAAAGTACAAAAATTTAGTAATTAATGTGATTCATTCTAAATTTTTAATATTAAGATATGAGAATTCTTATTGTTCGTAATTTTTTTTACAAATTTATTATTTTTATGCATAAACAGGAAATCTCCCTCAAAATAAAGTACATAATTCATTACGGAGGCAGGAAACTTCCCCCAATAAATCATAAATTATAATCGAAAAGGATATTTAAGCTCTATTTGAAAAATATTCCATATTTATATCATAACATATAGGCTGATCATTTCCCAGATCTCTTCAGACTCTAGAAAAAGGAGCTTATCATCTTGAAATATTTTGCTGTTTCCTGCTTTAGAAAAGTAATTTCTCTTGATTCACACCACCCAGAATACTTTGTGATTAGTGATTATCACAATAAAAAGATAACTCGTATTGTTGTAAAACTCATATAAAAATGCTATTGTTCAGCCCTTGATGTAATTTTCAAAGTTTGTTTAACATTTATATATAAACTTTAAACATGTTTCATATTTTATATCATTTTGCCATCATTTAAGGAAAATATATATTAAAGTAATATCTATAATAATATATTAACTATAATTTCAGTAAAGTTTAGTTAGAGACAGCTTAGTGTATTGAACAAATTGCACCTACTAAGTATTTCGACTTTCTGCTAACATATTAATCAATGGAAGGAATTATTGATTATTTAGATAGAGATGATGATAACTTGGTATTTTAAGCTATGATTTGTTTGAAATGGTACATTACAAAATCAAAAAGCTGGGGATATAAAGTGATGAATACTGGTGTGATTTCAAAAATATCAAAATTTATAAAAAACTCTTCACCTTCGTCGCCAAAATTTTTGCTTTCAATATGGATTCTCACTCTCTTCTACAAAGAATCTCATTATAAAAGTTATGATTTAATTTATGATGCTGTGCCTGCAATCAACAATGCATTAAATATAAATTGATAAAAATTTATCCTAAATTAGTTTAAACTAAAAAATAAAACTTGGCATTGATCCTGATCGAAGATGAAGATGCTATAATAGATTTGCTTTGGGCGACTTCTTTTAATTGTCAAGTGAAATAGTTTTAGGCCAATTTCTTCAGAAATTTCTAAAACGAGCAGTCTATTGTAAAAAGACTCTTAGAGCTAACGAGTCATGAAAATTATGAAATCTTTATTCTTGCTATAAGAAGTGTTGCATTTTTGTCAAGTTATGCTGATTTGAGAGGAATCTCTTTTCTCGCGAATGAGGGAGTTAATAAAATTTATTTTATGTTATTAACAAAATTGTAAATTAGCTTAAATAAAATATATTGCTTTGACAAATAGAATTTTTATTGATACATTAGTAAATTAGTAGATTAAATGTTAATAATTTCTAGAAAGTAAAAGAACAGTAAAATTAAGCATTAAAATAATTCAATTAACAAAATTGAAAGTTTTAATAATTAATTTATTTATAATTTAACTATAATATTAATTCTTATAAGTTTAATTTCTTCTCTTTTTAATTTCAAGAATTTGTGTTCTCCTAAAATGTGATTCCTTTTTTTATATAAATCAAATTATTCTTCTATTTAAATTTGTTTTAACAAAGATTCGCATAATAATGTAAGGGTTTAATTAAATCATATTATTTAAAAAATTAATGGAGCAATTGGTGTCATGTCAAAACATTTAGATCATGTGATTTTTGATGTGAGAATTGAAGCAATTTGGACTTTATCACATATTGCTGCAGGAGATACTTATCAAATACAGCAAATTTAAGATAGTGGGGCATTAGACATCCCTCAAAACCCCTTTAATAGTTTGATTGAATTTTAATAATAAAAAAGTGGATATTACTCAAAGCATATTTAATAGGGCTTAATAAGTTTAAAAATAGATAGGTTTAAAATCAATGAAAGTTTGAGTTTATTTATGAATTTTAAAATTAACTTTCTCATATTTTATGATGTCATCTTAGTGTAATTCTAAAGATAACTATCAACTTATGTTTTTATTATTAGTTATCGTAAGTTTTTTACTTTGTAATGGTCTTGGATTATCTTCTTAGCTATATCTATCGTTTACTTATATCTTACTATGTTCTAAATACTTATATATTTTCTCTTTTGATATAACTTCTTTTTCTTTAACAAATACATAAAGTATTTATTTGCAGAATTCATAAGACATATAATATTATCAATGAATTGATTCATTAATATTAATAATTCTCTTGCCTTCGCTTAAATTTCAAAATCAATGTTAACAGATAGAGAAGACTTAAATTATTATGTGAAAATTTAAGCAGCATGCGAAAATGAAGGGTAATCTAGAATTATTTTGAGATATTAAATATTATCATTAAGTTTATAAGTTTGCGAAACAGTCAGACAAATAAATATACTGACATATTTTAACATTTTAAATATTATAAATACTCAATTTAGTTTTACTAATTTTTTAATTCAAATCCCCTTCATAATAAATATTGGTCTGAAATAAGTATGCTTTTATAGCCTGCTTTAACCAATAAAAATCATATTAAATAAAATAAAATATTTTAGGTTTATATTAGACAAGATTATAATAAATCTTTAATGTGATCGTTACGAATCGTTGAAATTTGCTGCAATTCTATTTTCTAACTTATCAAAATAAGCATCCTTATATTATATAATTTTAATAATAAATAAGACTAATGAATTATTGTTAATCAACTTGAAATAATATGATTTTTATAAAATTATTTTTTTTGCTTAATATTAAAAGTTAATTATATTTTATTTATTGAGAGTGAACAAAAATATAGCCTTAAAAAAATGAATTAAAATAATTTTCTCTTCTTTTGTCAATAAAATTTTATCAATCCACTTTAAATGGCAATTATTTAAATTATTTATTAATTTCAATTTGATAATAATAACTTCATGAAGTTATTGAAAAAGGTGTTCTTAAGTATTTGATTGAAATATAGCATTCATTTGAAATAATAGAAGTCTATGGATTCAAGGCTGTTTAAAATCTTTTATAGGGGATTGGTAATTATTATGAAAATGTAAGTATATACTTTATTCTTATTTATTAAATTTAAACTTTAGATCAACCAATTAGATTAATTCTTTGAAATAATGGAGAACCAAGGCATACTTTCATATTTATGCCAATTAATACTCTGAATAATTTTAATTGTTTAAGTTTTTAATTTATAATCAAAGCTTTATTTTTAAGAATTTTTAGTTGACATATTTTTTTTAAAAATATCAATTCATTCACTTTATTTAGAATAGAAGTAAATATTATAAATATCAATATAATTGAAGAGGACTATTTTTAATATTTAATTAGTTTAATGCTAGCATTAATATTCTTAAGAAGTTTAGGCCTATGTTGATTAACATCTTTCTAAATTTTTTGCGTCATTTGGTTGTGAATTGAAAGAATGGAAATAGAGAAAACTTCATCATAAAGTATATCATGATTATAACTAGGAAATTTTTAATTTCTGATTTTAATTTCTTACTATTGATAATTTCACTTAAATAAACTGATATCTATGAACATTATAAAATTCTTTAAAACTAATTTTACATGAATAACATTTTTTTATTTTAAAAGTAGATATCCTTATTAATAAAAATTAAATGAAATATTATGTAAAATAACAATTAATCAAATTTTTGATAATTACTTAAATTAACCAAATTGTTATTATATTAGAATAGTATAAAATGATTTTTCTTTGTAATTTACACAAGTTCAAAATATTAATTTACTTAAAAGGAAACAATGAAATTTACATTATTATATATTATAGATTTATCATTGAAATTGAATAATTAAGTACAAATAATGTTATGAATTTTATTTAGCAAAAGAAATTAATTTTTTTAAAAAATAATTGGATTTAAAAATATATTATTTAGGTTTGATATGCAAATTACTGTTTTTTATTTAGTAGTGTGCATGAAAAATACTTTTCTTTTTCTCAAATAAATGAAATATAATTGATCTCTTATTTTTGAAAAAATAATTATTAGACTCCCTGTAAAAGATAATAACAATTTTTTTTAAAAAATAGGAGTATAATTTTTTTAAATTAAATTAAAATATCAATTTTCATATTACTTTATTTATCTGATCATAAACCAAAATAATACATTGAAAATTTAATATAAAAAAATAAAGTCTGTTTTTAAAATATATTTTTTATTAATAGAGCAAAGTCATATATATTCCAAGCAAATTTAATTAGATTTTTTAGTTGATAGGTAAATTACCTAAAATAAAAAAAATTATATTTTTACACTCAATTTAATTCTCCAAAATCTAAAAGATACAAATAAAGTTCAACATAACAATAATTAGTAGATGCAAAAATTGATATAAATTTTTAACTTATTGTTATGAGTATCACTAAATGATTGAGCAATATATTTTAGAGTTCTAATTACAAAAAAGCCTTGTTATCTTTGTATTTTATTTAAAATTAATTTAAGTACTAGAAACCCCTCTCAACACTAAACTGTGATACCCCACCCCTCAAAATAAAATATAATATTCTTTTGAAATTCTATATCTTAAAGATTTTATTTTAATCTACATTTATAGATATCTATATTATTAGTACATATATATGTTATTATTATTATTCAATCAATAGATACATCCTTTATGATATAGTGTCACCAGTTCAATGAAAAATAAATTATAATTTAATACATTTTAAACTTATATATAGTAATTTATTTATTATCATGCACAAAATTTATGTTCAAAGAAGGTTTTTAGTTTATTTTTATGAAATTTTAATTTAATTTTATTAAATCTATATTAAAAATAATAAACCAACTGTGGAGGATGAATGTCGATGAATGTCAAATAGTTGCTAAATATTAAACTATTAATATTGTAGGAATACATTTGATTTGGGAAATTAAATTAAAAATAAATAAATATTTATAATTCGTGGCAGTTAACTTTCTGGAAACCCTGAAAATATGGTACTCTTTAGATAGAGAATTCAAAATCAGCTAGACTTTACTATTGGCGGTATCCCTCTATCGCATCCCTGAAGCGAGATAACGCGACTTTAATTTTGGAGATTTGTTTAGTTGATTTTAATGCAAAAATTAAAATCGAGTTATCTCGCTCCAGGGATGCGATAGAGGGGTACCGCCAATAGTAAAGTCCAGCTGATTTTGAATTCTCTATCGAAAGAGTACCATATTGTCAGGGTTTCCAGAAAGTTAACTGCCACGAATTATAAATATTTATTTATTTTTAATTTAATTTCCCAAATCAAATGTATTCCTACAATAATGTTATTTCTATAAAAATTAGAATTTTATTAAGATATTTAATCTTACCATAAAATCACAAAAGTATTTAAAATGAAATTAATGTGTAAAAAGTTAAATAGAAAACCAACTTGGTAAAAATAGGCCAATATAAATAATTTAAAATGTAAGTAAAATCACTAATAGTTTAAACTTTGTTATGTAGTAAAACAGTGAAAAAAAATATTATCAGAATTGTTACTTTTCATGAAAAATCCTTAAAATTTATATTATTCTAAGTATGAATAGGAAATTTCCCCCTCATAAATAAATAACTTAATTTATCATTATCCTACATAATTCTGAAAAATACTACTTATAAGAATTATCGCTTTTTTTTAAATTATTTTTAATTTTTTTATACTATTTCATTGTTTATGTAATGTCAAAAAATTCTAAATAAATGAATAATTTTTAAATATCTACACCAAATTATATTAAAATGGATAATCTTTAATATTAATTTTTATATCGCATGAAATTGGGAAGAATTTTTTCTATTTAGTAATTTAACATTCTAATTTTCTTGTCTATACATTTTTAATTTAGGCATATTACAAAAAATCTTTTTATCAAACTAATTGTAGTAATTGTAATTAAATAAAATGATTTAAGCCACAAACAACTTGATAGATAATGAATAACATATCGAACTTATAGCTAAAAACGTGGATTAAAATTATATTTATCTATTTATATTGATCTAAATGTAATCAATGATAAATTGCAAATTACAAGCAAGAATGATAATAATAAGAACTTCATTGATCCAGAAAATAAAATAAAATCTATTCCTTTGAGGAAATCAGTTTAGCGCATAGTTTTAGGAATTTTGATTTTGACTTTTACTATAGTGGCTGGTAGCTCTTCCACAGCAATCACTTCATCATTAAATCTGAAAAATCCCGTACTAAAATTAGCATGGCGGCAGACCTGCATGCTGCCCTACTTGATTATTCTTGCTATTATTGAGTTAAGATTCTTTGAAAAATAGTTTAGGTTATGGGACTACATCAAGAAATGGGAGAATATTAAAAGTCTGTCAATCATAGGAGTCTATAGTAATTTGATGTCGTTAGGCTATATTTGGAGTGCTGAATACACCATAATTGGGCATAGTTGTCTCTTCGCAGGCTTAGGCGGAGCTTTCATAGTAATATTTCAATTGATAAGAAGATAGTTCATTCATAGATTTGAGCTACAGGGGACTATCATATCAATAGCTGGATGTGTTATAGCTTTGTTTGACAGCAGAGCAGAAAAAGTTAATTAAGTCAAATAAAACATTTTGTTAGGGGATTGTATAGCAGTCATTGGCTCTATCTTTGCTGCAGTATATTTTATGAATTAGGGCAGATTAATGAATAGCAATTTGCCTCCCTTCACATGCAATGCCTTACTTTTCATATCAGCAGTTATAAGTATAAACTTATTCGGAATCATTGTACTTCCTGATTATTATAAACATATTTATAAACAATAATGATTTTGAAGCAAACATGAAGCCTGAAGTCGGCGCTTTTGCCTTTTTAACACCAGAATACGCTTTATATTCTTTTACAAAATTAGGTATAGTAGCTGGGTGTTTTACATTTGCTGCCTTAGGTTATCTAGTGAAAGAATTTTCTCCACTTGTTATGTGTACTGCATACCTCGTTGAGCCTTTCTTAATTAATTTGATGAAATTTATTAATCAAATTATTCAATATAATTGTTATATTATAACTTTCTTTGCCTAGATAGCTAGTTGCTTTTTGGGACTAGACAAGATTCCTGGAATATTATCTGCTATTGGATGTGTTGTTACTTTAGTTGGAATGTACTTGGTAGGGTTAGGTAATAAAAAGAGACAAGAAAGTGGAAAATGAAGAAATAACAAATTAATTTTCACACTATTTATTACAAATTGAAATTTAATGTTAACTTGATGCATACATGATTAAATAATTTAATTCTTAATTTCTAATCCTTAACTAAAAAAGAAATTTATTATTTTAAAGAATACATTGCGATTCTAAAATGTCATTCAAGAATATTCAATATTTTATTAATTAATTTGTATTGTATTTTTACAGAAATAATTTATAAAACTCATAGCATTACTTAATATTATTCAAAATTTTATAGAATAAAGTATATTTCAAAGAATTTATATAAAATTATCTCAGGAATTTAAATTTTAAAATGAACTTGGTATGAATATAATTGAGGCAAATTTTTTACCAATTAAATTCATAATTTGATAAATTTGAATAAGTTTGTATTTTGAATTGTGTAATTCTTTATTGAATCGTGTTTATAGGAGCATTAAAACCTCTTATTATGTGTTATATATATTTATGCATTATGTTTAATTCAATTTTAATTATTTTAAGATTTAGTTATTTACTTATATCTTTCTTATATTGAAATTACTTTTCAATATTATTAGAAAGCCTATCATTAAAATGTGAAATTAATATGGATTTATTTATAATTTTATTCTAAGAATTTTACATTAAAAAATGAATAATTATAAATATTTTCTTGAATAAGTTAAGCAATTTGTTTTTATCAAGATCAATAATATTTTAAAGTAGATTACAGAAATTTAGTTTAGAATGCAATATATTTTAAATATCTCCCATTTTTTCGACTTGTTTTTAAAATATTTAATAAATATCAAATATATTTATATAAAATTAGTCTTTTTTCTATAAAAATCACTGAAAAACATAAATAAATAAAATTGGTGCTTGAATTATGCTTTATCATTTATGTTCCACTATGTCTAGTACGAAAAATAGAAAAATTTGCGTGGACACATCTCATAGCAGACGCACTTATCTTGATAACTACTATCGTGATTTTGGTATATGCCCTTATCCAACTTTCGAAATACGGATGGGGAACTGGAAATTAGGTCTTTAATACAAATTAAAAGCAAATTTAATTCTAAATTAAATTAGTTTTACTATGATTCATTTGATATACAGCAACTTGGTTGACTATGATAGGGTCCTCAGTGTATTCTTACGAAGGAATCGGTGTAATTCTACCACTGCTAGAAGTGACAGAGAAACCAGAACTCTACCCTAAGATACTTTTCTACGTACTTCTCACAGTAATGGTGCTCTATGTTAGTTTTGGAGAATTCTGTCTATTTGTTTATGGAAATCTAATTGATAAGCCACTCATAACATCTAATTTACCAAAGGGAGTAGTGGTGTGGATTATCAAAATATTCTTTTCAATTAACTTGTTCTTTACATATCCACTACAGATATACCCAGCTAATGTAATTATAGAGAGTTAAAATCATATATAATTAATAAAATTATAAAATCTATCTATTATAGTTTACTTATTCTCAAGTCTACCAAAATCTAAGAAAAGACAATTAATTCTCAATTATAAATATTCTTCATATAACATTTATGAAATTACTAAATTTTAATGAAAATAAACACTTCGATTTATGATATACAAAATTTATTACTTTAGTATTCAAAAAATGGTGTTTATTTAATGGCTTAAGAATTTAAGCAGAACTATTTTGATCCTATTTACTATAGTATTCTGCATCTCAATGGGAGACTCGATTGATAAGTTTATTTCACTATTGGGATCATCTTATTTATATTTATTATATAATTTGATCACTGACTTGCACCCCTATCTCATTTACTCTACCATGTATCTTTCACTTGAAATTGTGTAATCCAAGCAGAAATGAGAAAATAATAAACTATTTCATTATAGTCTTCTCTCTATTTATTATGGTGTTTTGCAGTGGATATACCATTTGGCATTGGAATTCATGAAACAAATACAATCTAAGCTATAAATGGCTTAGAAAATATATAATCCGAAATATTAAATCTTGCATATTTATTTATTACAATCCAATTTCACCTTAGACTATAAGTAAGAAAAATTTATTAATATTTTTAAACTTAATAATATAAAAAAATAATTTAAATAATTCATTACTATAAATTTCGATTTATATTATTTTAAATCTAGAATACATAATATTATATAAAATTTAATTATATATATTTTGTATATAATTAAAATATTTTATAAAAAATACAAACTTATTCCAAAATTGAATGAAATTTAGTAACTTACCAAACCAAATAACGCTGACATCACTTTTATAAGCTGGTTCATCTTAATATAAAACTCATTAACTTCAAATTATTTATTATTAATGTATAATTTTTTCATTATAAATTAACAATATTTTGATATTTGGAAGTACCTTTAAGGAATTAGGTAAACTTTTCATAATTCATGAAAAAAATATTATAAATGGATTAATTGAAATGCATTTCCAATTAAAACTTTAAGGAATTTTATTCATTTATTTTACTCAGATTATTATTGTAATATTATATTGTTTATAATTCCTTAAATATTATAATTGATTTAAATGCTGCTGTTCCCTGACTTCATCAGCTACACTCTTCAAACTGGTGGTTATGAAGTATATATATGCGGTAACAAACCCAATTTGTGATAGTCCCAGGAATATATCGACCATGTATTTCCCTGGCTTCCCAATCGCCTGGAATCCAATATCACTGAATGAGCCACCAGGCTGTATCTTAGCTTTAGCTTGTAGTAGTTTAATGGCGCAAACCAAAGTCAAAACGAATGATAAAACCATGCTAATTAGGGCCCACAACCAACCTCCATTTTAGAAGTTTCAAATAATTAAAATAGTTCAAAACACTTAACAAATACGAGAAGACATTATAAAAAGTTTCTTGGGAGGTAAAGAATACCAGTGCAAACAAATCCCTTTAAGAGTGAGAAGTAGGTGCCAGCTGGAGTCAATTTCTTTATTTTTGAGATTTATTACTACTCTATCTTTCTTAGCTGAGTGTTTGGTGAAAATGGGGTGTCCCTGAAAATACATTAATGTTAGTATTGTATGTTTATAAGAAATCTGTTTAATTAAAATTGTAGACTTAACTTACTTTGGTAATTTCGTTTCATCTACATCATCTAAATCTCTTATGTGCTCTCCAACTATAAATTATTACTTTTCACTAATCAATTTTACATTTCCTCATGATGAGATATGTTAATTATCTTATTATATAGAATAGATAATATTAATAGATATTTCTGTTAGTTAATCTCCTACTGAATATCCTCGTCACCACCTTCAACCTAGCTAGCATCGTTCTGGTTATTTATTCTTTCTTGCGGGTCAACCTGACTTGCATTTAAGTGAGTACCTGCAGTCTTTTCTGCGTCAAAGTTATTGCCTAAATATGCGTCTTTATTGGAACTTATCTCACTATGATTAAGGCCGTTGCTCTAGTAGTGATTTATATAGATATATTAAATTACTATGATTATATTTATTGATAGTAATTTTAATTAATATAAATTTAAATGATTTCTCTGATAAATTAATTAAGCATATAATTCAAGAAATATAGGATATTATCAAAACAAAAGTGTAATTATTGCTTACATTCTTTGGTTCTAAGTTATCTTCTTCAAGTAATGCTTTCTTTTCCATTAAAAATTTATTGAGGTGGTCAATAATTATACTAATTATTTTTTATACTGAATAAAATAAACTTAACACATATAAATATGTGTTCCCTAAATTCAATATTAATTATTTATTATAACAATATCCTTTAATTAAAATAAGTCGAGTGTTTTTAACATTTCTTTAGGTTAATATTTATTCAAAATATTTGACTTACTTAAAGTAATTATAAAATAAAAAAGAATGTATGTAATTTAATAATTTACTATTGAAACTTATGCATAATAAATCTCATGATTTTTATTAATAAATCAATATAGTACACTAATCTGTTTAAGTCTTTATTTTATTTTACTCTTTATCAATAGAATATATTTGTTCATTTTTAAACTTATTTGTAGTTAAAGTTTGCGCATCATTTAATTTAACTGCTAACTTATTACAAAATACATTTATTATATAATTAATTGAAAATATTATCAAAGCAAGTATCTTCAATTCATTGTGATTTTGAATCAAGTGAAAAATTTAAAGGGGGGGTATGACCATAATTGAGTTAGTTTTTACAAAAACTATTTCTCTAATAAATCATAAAACTAAATTGACTACCCTTAATTCTTTCTTCTCCTAATATCCTTGTAAGAACGATTTAGCTCATTCAGAGAAATTTTAATTTGTTCTTATTTAAGTTTATCATTGCTAGTTTTAGCATTCCAGAGTTGCTCACTCAACTCTCTTACTCTGTCTAGATACTTAGTCTCAATTGATGTCAAGGAGTCATTCTATTAGTTAATCAAATGTAATGATAAAGCAATAATTTTCATGATGATAAATTATGATTATCGTGAGCTCCAACAAGGGCCAGTGCCTCATAATATCTCTAGTTAGTGATTAGAATTCTGATGGGTTCTCCTGATTCATCAATCTGTGATTCATGAATCTTCATGTCTCTCATGTGATTAATTCTGTCTTCAAGTTACTGATAAGCTGATAGGGATGCCCTGTCACCAAGGAGACCTCCAGTCAACCCCCCTATGACTGAGCCTATAACACTTCCAGCACCTGGTAGGATTAAAGATCCCAAAACAAAACCGACTGCAGTTCCACTTATTCCTCCTACAACACTTGGAACTTTAGATACAGACAAGAATGAAGCAGTGTGTCTAAATTCATCTGCTGATAGAGTGCCGTCTTGATACTGTCTATAGCTTAATCCTGAATCTGCCAAGTAGCATAGCATCAGCATTCAATACTTAATATTTATATAGTAATAAGTAAGATCCATAATTGGTAATTATCCAGGTGGGTTTCGATAACCAAGCAGCATCCCTGATCTAAACATAAAATAAAATACCGAATCTTCTTACACTCATAAGTTCCTCAGCTGTTTTATCAGCTATGCTACCTTTGCCCTGATTAACGATATATGCATCAAATCCAACCTTATAGTATGTTGCCAGCATTCTTCTCAAAAATAGTTCTTTATCTCCAAATGACCAATCGTTGCTTTCCATTTACAGTTTGAGAGAGTCTAAGACTCTACCTACTCTTTCTTTATCGATACCTTCAACCTTTTAATCCCTGAGTCTATTGAAGAGTTAATCAATAAGCCACTGTCTATTTTCGAAATTAACCTGTGCTGACTTTGTACACATCAAGTTAATAATGTCTCTCAAGTGGTCAACTATGTCTTGGTGAATGTATCCGTATCTAAGTTCTTCTGGGAAAAATTAGTTCTACTATTTATAGGATAGGATTTGATCTGAGAATTAAATCCCTAATTAAGTGTATTTATTTATTTATTTTTACGAAACTTTCAGTAATTAATCTAAAATTAGAATTAAAATTTTATGCATAAATCACTTTAATATATTGATTTAAACTTTTTAATAGTATACATTCTTTATGAAACAAAAGATTTAGTTTTTAATTGTTAATTACTTCCACTTATTGCATTTTGTAATCCTGAGGTTTGAGCTTAAACCGAAGATGACTCAAGATAATCATTTTTCATTTGTTAATCAAGTTCAGCAACATTTCCTGATAGATCTTCTGATTTGGGATAGGCATACTACTAACCTCTCAAATTATATGTAATTTAATTTCGAAATGAGAAAATTTAATCTATATTGTAGTTGATTATTTTTAATGAGACCTGGTACATATTAAGAAGTGACAGCACCCTATGAAGAATAGACTCCTGTTGAAGTTGAGGAACTTCCTGGTATATTTTAATTCAGTATCGAGGCACCTCCCCCAGAAACATAGTCCATAACATTTTAAGATTAAGGAATTTGCTATTATGAGTAGATTCCACTCAAAACGTCGGCATTTGTGCTTAATATTTAAGGTTGAGCACCCAATGAAGATTATTCATATTTCGTATAAAAAGTTGGCACCGGATTTTAATTAAACTGTAGCAACATTCAAACATAAAATAATTTTATTTTCCTAAGTGGAAATGTTCGATTGGGTGCTCCATTTACCTGGCGAAGTAGATCCTCCTGTAATATAGTTAGATTTATACTCCTCTTTTCGCTGATTTGGATAAGATAAGACTGGTTGTTCAAAAATGTTTTAAGTAGGTTCAATTCTTTCATTCTCATAGACGACTTGCTATTACTACTGTTGCTGAAGTAATTACTAAGTTTCAATTTCAGCTTCGATTTCTAAATCAGTTTTCTACTTTGGTACACCACTGAAGTTCTGTATGAGTTCAGTCTCTGCTGGGAACTATAATATTTACACACAAATTCAAAATGTTCAAAATCAATTACTAGACAACACTTATTTTTAGGTTATTATATACTTTCTGGTCTACAAGATCCATATCGTGTTTCAAGAAGCCAATAATATCTTCATAGTTTACATTTAGTTTCTGCCCACCAAACATGTCTTTGTTTTGCATTTGAGCTTAATACTCAAGGTTTTCCTAATTTTGTTCCAACAAATTATAAAATTATTTAAATTATATTTTGTATTATATAAAAATAAAACATACTATTGGGATTTAAATAAATATAAACATTGGTTTAAGATTATTTATGTTAAACTGTGATTTAATGTATAATTTAGAGTTTAAGCGAGCTTTAATTTAATTTCTTACTATTTTTAACCAGGAATTGTAAATATTAAAATAGAATTTGATTCATGAATATATTTCTTTCTATTATTAGTATCATCTGAAAATGCTATTGTAAAATAATTTATCATTCCAAGAAATCAAGGATAATTTGCTTTTTATTTATTTAATAATTATTAAGTTTGTTGAAACACAATAAAATTTTACACTATTAAAATTAATCTAATATATAAATAAAAGGCAATTAGAATTGGCTAAATTTCATATTTATATATTCATTTGTGCTGAAGTTATATATACTTAGTTTTAATAAATTTAAGTTACCTCTCCTATAATTATCAGATCGAATAAAAACTCAAGTTTAAGTTAATTTATTCTATGAAACAAATAAACTTGTACAGATTATTGTGAAATTATCTAATTGAAAGTTACAATAAAATTAATCAAATATTTATAATAAAATTAAACTAAAAATAAATGTAACTTTTAATTATATAAATAATTTAGAATTATTGCTTTAAGTTAATGTATTATCGCAATAATACAACTTAATTAAAAAAATGGAAAATATAATATTAACAGAATTAATAATTGTAAAATAAATTATAATTAAGTCTAGCTAATAATAATGCAGCATTAATAGTAGTTGCACAATTCTCAACAATTTCAGAGTCCCCAAAATTAACTCCTATATTTCCATTAGTAGCTTTAATATTTCTCTATTCATTTTATTATATAATATTTTATCATTAAATTTCTAAACATATTTATAAATTATAATATTCAATGAAATTATTAATATAATTAATACTAATAAAACCCATAGGTCATGAATGACTTAAACCAATTAGGAAGCGAAGACATATCGATTTCAAATCCACACAGTGAAGCAATAAGTTCACACATTTCCCCCAGAATAGGTGGTCAAAATAGAAAAAAGAAAAATTAGCAGCCAAAGTTGGAAAGCACAAAGTAAAAGTAACCATCAACTAATTTCAATTGTAAGTACAGGATTCTTTAATAAAATAATATAAAAATTCAAAATATTCTTAGAAATCTAAAATTGTTGACTAATTTTAATGTTTAGAACTATAAAATCCTAGAAGAGAGACATTTAATAACATTCCAATGCTTTTAAATTCATTAATTTAATTTTATTTTAAATTAAATTAAAATTATATTGTATTTATGTAATTAGATGCAACTTAATCAGCTATAAATATAAAACCACAATTTGTTCAATAGTTTGCTTGACTTTTTATTGATTAAGGGTTTAATGATCGTATGTTTTATTTGATTAAAAATGAGGCATTATACAAATATAATTATTTCTATTTATCAATAATTATTGGTTATGAAAAGCATAATGAGTTAGGGAAAATACACTTCAGCATGATATTTGTCAAACATAAGTAAAATCTTACTTAATAAATTGTTTAAAAAACTTATACGAATCCCTCTATTATTTTTTAGATTTGAATGTAATAAAGTCCTCCAAATATCCTTACATCCTCAACTAACTCAAATCTTTACATATCCCCGCCTACATAGCTCAACCCACACAATTCTATGCCAATTTCAAACTTAAACCAAATTCAATAAATGAGTTACTTAAACATGCAATAACCTCAGTAAAACGGACATTACTAACCGCATACATAGCATTAGTAGTAGAATCAGTAATAAATTTCAAATGATTAATTCAGAAATAATGATAATAGACCTATGCAACATTGTTCAAAATTTACATTTATTTATGCTAAACACATTAAAAAATTAAAAATTAAATCATCGATAATTTGTTATTAAAAATCATTCTTTAAGTCCTCAAGTAAATAATTAGCTGATTGATAGCAGAGGGTAGAGCTAATCTAACTCAGGGAAATATACTATTAATTATTAACAAGATGGCTCATAATATTAAGAATAGTAAAATTAAATATATAGTCAGAATTAATAAGTTTATCAATATGAACATCTAAATATAGGTCAAAATAACTATGGAAATTAAGCAAATCAAAATAATTTAGTACATAGAGAAACCCTTTAATTGGCAGATCAATCAATTTAAATTTTATATTAAGTTTAATGAATTATAGTTCAGTTTTATAAATATTTTCATAATTTAATATTTATATTTTTACCTATTTCTTTATAAAAGACTTAATTATATTAATTCTATATATTTTATGAAATATAATTAAAATTAACTTATTTTAAATTGAACATGCATAGAAATGACTATAAAGTAATATATAATATTACAAAATTATAAATCTTATTTATTATTTTAGATCACTAAAGAACTAACATCTAATAGAAATAAATTCAACTTCCTTAATCGCAGTAAAATTAATAGCACTATAAAACAACAACAACCACCCCTTCAAATCCGTAAATTAACTTGAATTCCTTCTCCACTAATATCAATAATTTAGTTAATCTTAATAATCCAAATATAACATCTAGTACTTAAATTAATTATTATTTCATATTAAAATATTGATGCAGAAAAAATAATATATATTACAAATATTTTATTTTAATTGAAATTCATAAACCAAAAACCATTCAAATTAATTTATTGAAAATTTGAGTTTTATTTAAATAATTTTAATTTACTTTGAAAATAAAAAGATTTGTTAGAATATAATTTGTAAATTTTATAATAATAATATACATTTAGAAGATAAAAAAAGAATTATTAGTTATTAAATTGAGAAATATTGCATAAATTTATTGAAAATGTGGATAAAATAAATCATTTACAAAAGTATATACAAAAAGTATATAGGACATAATTGAATGAAATTTAGATAAAATATAATAAATAAAATAAATTGGAGATTTTAATTGGTAAAACATCAGCTTATATCATTTTGAGTTTTTTTCTTATTTTACCTAAATTTTTGCTATGTAAATTAAAATTTTTAAGAGTTAATTTAATTTTAAATTTCTATACAATTCAATTATCATTATTTATTAAAATATTTAATTAAGATATAGCAATCAACTGAGTGATTTTATTTGTGTTTAAATTCAAGGGCATATAAAAAAGGGTAGCCATCACAGAAGAACTCAAAGTAAAAGTCAATATACTCCCACAATTGTATAAGTATAAAACCCAGACAAATTAAAAGATTATCATGAAACTATTTCAGAGGGGAAAATGGTTATTGAGAAGTAACCAACTAAATTTTGTATAAAAGTTTTTAATTTATTTTATAAAGGAATTTCACATAGAATTTTATTTTTAAATTTTAAAACTTAGACTCTGCATTAAGATGATTAGAATTTGGGGTCGAAAGACTCTAGGAATTTAAGGCCAAGATTAAATTAAAATAAAACTGATATTTCAGATAAGAAAAGCATTGAAAAGATTAAAAAATCACAAGTATCATCGTTAATAGGCTAGAACTAATATTATTGCTGCAGAAATTTAATGGATTTAAGAAAGTTATAATAATTTTAAAAATTATAGAGGCTATAAAAATCTTAGGATCTATATCTATCAATAAAAATACACTAAAATTTGTAAAATTATTTGAATTTATTGCTTCTCTAATTCCTGAATTATTTAGGAAGTAAGTTATTTGATGGAGAGCTATCTATCTATCTCTAACAATAATAATAATTTTTTGCCATTGTATGATTATACAAATTTAATAAAGTTATTCTTTAAGGATATTCTTCACTGATCTTAAGAGAGTAAGAAAATAATTTGAAGCAAAAAATATAAGAAATGGTAAATAAAAATAAATTTAATATAATTTCACTAAAATAATGTATTCCTATAATTTGTAAATGATTGTTAGTTTTAATATATGAATTAATAAGAACTAAGGGGAGTCAACTGATGATTTAATATCTTATAAGTAATTATCAACTACCAATAAATAACTAAAATCTATAAAAGAAAGATAATAGTCTCAGAATTTACCCAATAATAACTTAACCCCTCACGCTAACTTTGCTATTAATTTCTCCCCAGACCCTAAATCCCTCAAGGATTAGAATAAAAATCAAATGACTAGTAAATATGCAGCTACTATATTCAAAACACTACTATTTTATTATTAATATTTAGAATTGATCATAATAAAATTTAAATTTTATAGAAACCAATAAGAAAACATATATTTCGAGAAAAACCATATAAAAGATATTATACTTTGCTTCAAAGTTAAAATAGCAAACTTTAAAAAAAAAGGAAATAATTAAATCAATATTTGATTAAAGGTTTTTTGAAAATTCTGATTTAAATGATCTATTCAACGAATCTATCAATTTTTTATCTATTGTAATTATATCTTCACAAATATATTAAAATGAATATTATATAAATTCTAGAAGATTATTTTATTAAGTAAATTTGAAAGACGTAGTTGAAATACCATATAATTTTAACCATTATTTATAAAAATGTAAATTATTTCACAAAAAATATAAATTAATGATATGTGTAAATAATCTAAAAATAAAAATTATTAATAAAACAAATAGAAAGTCTTATAAATAATAAAGGCGTTTAGATTGACATCAAATCAGAAAGCTCTAATGAATGATTTGTTAACTGATTAGGCAAGAACTACAATGACCCAAGAAAAAGGTAAAAGATTGACAGATTTCCATGGAAAGTAGATTTTGAATCACAATAAGAAACTTCTCTCAAATTATATTAATATCGATTATTAAAATTTAGTAGTAATAATAATTAATTACTAATTTATATAATAATTTATTATTTATTTGTAAATCAAATGATCATACATAATCTATAACAACAGTAAAGAAAAAGAACCCCAGTAGCAGTATATACAATGATAAATAAATTCCAAGTGATTTGAAGTAAAATAACTTCCTTTAAGGATTAAATGATTTTGATAACAATAAATCTAGGACTATAATTAAAGGCAAGAATTTCACAAACGCTTAATAATTAATGGATTTAAACCCTATTAACTATAATTTATGATAATATGAGCAATAAATATAATTAATTTGTAAAAATGAGTTAAATATAAAAAGATAGAATTCAGAATGTAAAATAATTATAAAGTAAATTGAATTTCTAGTTTTACTTTATATTTCTAAATCAATAATATGATTAATTATATAATACAAGGTTTAAATCTCTAAGATTCATAATCTAAATAGAGACCTTAAACCAATCAAAACGTTCTCGAAACTAATTCAAAGTAAAGTGTTTAAGACATAAAGAGTAAGACTTTAAAACTCTCTAAGAACAGATATGACAGCATAAAGTACAACATAGATGGCGACATGATAGATTTAGAAGACCACGAGGAGGATGACAGGTTTAACTAGTTTATAATGCAAGACTTCGATTCAGATCCCCATTTGAGCATTGATGAGCAAAGTGCAAGACTCTCCTCAAATCAAAGCTTAAATCATGGTTTTGAAGAGGGTATGTATATTGAGGATGGTATGATTAAAGCCTAGTCAAATTTATCATCGTTTAAGGGAGTAAACGAAGAAGAAGGAAATGAGATGAAAAGGATTAACTAGAGGCAATAGAGGTTTAAGTAAGAGTACAGTGATTAGGACGATGAGGATGAAGAAGAGCTTAAAGAAGAAGTAGGGGATTTACCTCCTAAAATTGAGGATTTATAAGTGGAGGAGTATGACGATAGTGATGATCTGTACAGATTTGGGAGACATTTTATACAAAATAACGATGAAGAGTAAGATAGTAACAACGATGCTCCAACTGTAGTTATAGACGAAAATTCATTTTGTGAAAGAGAGATAGACTCACCAGCAGAAAATTAAGGAAGCAAAAACGGTAATTTTAACATTGAATTCGCTTTAAGATCAATTAAACTGTAAGAAGATGAGGATGAGGCGAAAAACAAAAAGAAAAAAGTAACAATTTTAAGTGTTGAAGAGGAGGAAGACCTAGTTGCTTAGATAAACGACATAAGAGAGAGAATTAAAAGAGGAGAGACTGTTGGATAACAGCAAAAGGTTTAATATGGGGGAGTGGGTACTAGCAGTCAGTTTAACTCAGTTTAAAAATCAGATTATGAAGATTAGTACTACAGATCTACCAATCTGAATTCAAAAGTCCTTGATTTACAATCGCATTTTCGGTCTGTTGATGATGTACATCATAACATGAACTATAACTCAAGACAATAAAACACAAATCTTGATAAGCCTTAATCTAATTCATAAGTTCCAAAACCCCCTTTGTATTCTTTAACTTTTGCACATCCCCACGATCCTGATAGAGAAATAGAATAAAATCCTCTCGCTGGAATTTCTTAGAAGTAAGCTTTTCACTCAATTGATCAAAATGCTCCTACTAATTGCATTATAATGGATGGACCAAACATCTTTGAAAAGAAGAAACAAAGATATGAGAAGATACAAAGAATGCGAGGAAACCTTAATCCATAAGGTCCCTATAGTGATGCCATAAAATTGAAATATTTGCTTGTGATATTTTTTAATTTAATTATGTTTACATTATCAACACTCAAAAGAAGTAGAGATGATATTACTCCAAATGGTGGTATAAGTTCAAGTGTCTCAGCAAATATTCCTTCAAGTTAAAAGAAATCAATTGAAAGCTCCTCTTGTAAAGGTTCCTCAATGTCAATGAAAGTTAATAAATTTCAAACAGGTTTGACTTCTCAAAAAACCAAGAAATATAAGCAAAATAAGTCTACAGTCTCTAAAATTTAATAAACCTTAAAACCCCTTGGATAGCATGTATAATCCAAATCGAGACAAGTCTCCAATATACATTAAGTTTATCAAAATCGAGGCTAATCTTAAGGTATCATTATGGTTAATGGAGGAATAACTTAACTTCAATCCATGGATGATGTAGCTTCCAGCAATTCTTAAAAGCGAACTACTTCAAAGAACAAATCAAGTGAAAATCCAAACAATTAAGTTTTACTTTACAGTTTAAAGAAAGGTACTATAGCTTCTGTCTCTGGGGATGGTTCTAAGCTAAATAAAGATACCACCAGTATCAAAAAGAAAATTGTTAAGAAAACTTAAAAACACATGTAATCTATGGCTTATCATCCTCTTCAAGATAGCCATTCATTGACGAAAGGGGGAAATTTAATAATTAATGTTGGGTAAGAACCAGGAATGGCTCATTCTTCTTCTTTTAAGAAAATGAAGACACCAAAATTAAAAATCACAGATGACTTGCTCTTTACAAATAATATTAAAGTATAAATACATTTATAAAAGTTAAAAAACTATTAAGAGTCAATCAAAAATTTGTAGCATTTTAACTTTAAGCGATAATAAGATCTTATGTTTTCAATAGAATAACTTAAATTTATAAATATTTATATCTTTTGAATGATATCATAGCTTGTAAGTATAAAAATTTAGTTCATTTTTTTTCTCAATAAGTTAAGCTATTTTAAGTTTAATTTAAGATAAATTTATGTGTTAATTATTAATTGAGACTAATAGGATATATTTTACTTATATTATTCCCCGCTTTTAATTATAATTTAGCAATATTAACTAGAAAGGATCTACCTCGAGCAAAAGAATGAATGAAATTTAGAATTTAGGGTAGTTTAAACTATTAGGTGGTCAGAGTGTCAAAAATAACACAACCCAGTATAAAAATCCCTTTTTCTCAGCTTTGAAATTAGGTTCTAAGTTTGACGAATAGAGTCAAATAAACTAACACCATACTTTAGATTTAGTGAATGTAAAATAACAGATTTAAATTGAAAATGAAAGAAGAGCTACAAGTTCCTCATTCCATAAGTTAAAAAAACAGGATAACTAAATGAATCAGAAATCAGAAAGCATATTTCTATATTTAGTTTATTGTAATTGTAAATTTAAAGCTAAAATCTCCCACTACAAAAGAAACAATCCTTGAAACTATCCACTGAAAAAGTAATGACAGGTGTCGATCCTTCATTTCTCGCGAAGCTTATAAAATCTAAGCAAGAGACAGACAATGCATTTGAAACTCTTAAGAAAAAACTATCTGGAGGCAGCTCAAGCCTTCTCTCTAATGCTGTACATAATATTAATAATAAGTCAGATCAAGTATATATTATTATAATATTATTATTTTTTAAATAATAACAAATTAAAATTGATATTTTTTAAATTAATTTTTAATGAATTAAGTAGCAAGTAACACTATAAATAATATAGGAGCTAGTTAAACTTCTTCAGAAAAGAATACTTTAATTGAATTCGAGAAGAAATACAGAAAACTTTCAAACATGATAAACAAAATCTTATAGTGAACGAACCTTCGAATTTCATTTATTTTCATAGTCCTACTATATATTTCTGAGAGCAATCGAGTTTTATCACAATTTTCAATTTAACTATTAGTTTTCTAGCTAATTTTTTTCCTATTTAAGTATATCAAATTAAATAAGCATTGTAATAGGTTAGGTTTTATATTGAAATATTAATTCACTATAGTTCACAAAAATTTATTATTCATTAGTTTTAAAATGCTTTTCATATACTTTTTCATTGTAGCTTTCCAAGACTCATAATGTAAGTATTTTAATTTTTATAAGCAAATTCATAGCTATTTTATATAAAGATAAATATTTTAATATTTTCATGTAAGCATCAGATTGAGCTTTGATTTGACTAAACACACCACCATCTTATGAATACACTTGATTCGCTAAAAAGTTGAACACTTCACTTCTAACAATCCAAAGAAAAGATTTATATAATAATATTGAGCAATTATTTTTAGATTCTTGAGTGTTTATAAAATGTCATTTTTAATTTGTTTATTTTAAGTAAATATTGTCAATATCTTCAGAGATCACTTAGACTGCTGCTTTATTCAACCCTAAAAACTCGTCCCTATCTGATTCTCTCTCATAATCGCTTTCAGATAACTAACTCTTTTTCTGAGGTGCAGTTGTAGGCTTGGCGGCTGCAGTTGTAACTTTAGGTGCTGGTGTAGTAGTGGTGGATGCTGTGGTAGTTGAATTTGTAACAGGTGGAATTTTCACGCCAAACATTCCCAATACACTAAATGCTTTTTTCTGTAGATTGTCAAAGATGTTGGCAAGGTCTTTTATTCCGTCTGCTCTCTTTCTAATGTCATTAACAAATCCAAAAATGTTGTCTAGGAATTGAGCTTGGATATAACCTTCAGTAACTTCCTACAAACTAATTTATATTCAAAATAAAATAGCCATCAGAAATTTCAAAATATGCTTTTTGGAATTATAATTATTTAAAACATATGCTTATATAAAATAAATGAAATTAGTTATAAACTTTGAGCCAACACATAAGCCTCATCCTCATTTTATGCTCTCTTAAGTTAAGCAAATGTTGATTATGCCCTGATTAAATAAGCGTCTGAATTTTTCCATTCTGGAAGAATAATGTCATAATTCTCTTGAGATTGTTGGGCAAGTGGAAGAGGAAGTGCTGCAGTCGCAGGAATTGCAGCTGTCAAAGCCAATCTTGCTAGTTTCTTTAAGAGTTTTAGTTGTTAAAACAAATTTATAAATTATAGAGTGCAGGCCCTACTTTTGCAGCAATTTTACCAATAATTGGAGCAACTCTGCTTGCTACTCCTTTTAGAGCACCTCCAATCTAATAATTAAAAGTTAATTTTATAGAATGTTCTAGGCAACTTATTTTGAATAGCTCCAAAGTTAATGCCCCAATTCGCTTGATTTTCAACACCAACAGCACTTTAAACTTAAACCCATATGTAATGAGCTAATTCTGCATCAATTTAAGATTAAGTTTGATTGTCATTGTCACTCACATTTAAACACAATTATTTCATTTTTTGAATTTAAATTATTCAATTTTCAAATTAAAATGAATTAAATAGTAAGTTAATGCATTTAAATTTCAATCAGATGTTAAATTGTATCAATAGTAAGTAGCACATAGAATAGAGGTTTCAATTTGCCAATTAATAATTGTCAGAGATTTCATTCGGTAATATAGCGGTGGTGTTTTCATAATTTATTGGACCTTAGTTTTACTCAAGAGTATCTTAAGAGGAAGCTGCCTCGAAATATGGCAATTAATTGTCAGATCCTTCAGAGCTAGCAGTATCAACAGTCTGATTTTCACTTTCTGTAATATAGTTGTCCAGAGAATAATCATCGAAATTAGGTAATGAGCTTAGATCATTTTAATTTTCATTTCCAGATAGAAATCCCATACTTGTATTATTAACATCATCCTATGAGATTTATTGTACTGGTTCCAATAAAGTTGGTTGTAGACTGTTTTTAATTTCAACATTAGAATCAACGCTTGATGCTACTGAGGTTGATGTTTAATTTTCAGTTTATAATGGCATTATACTATCACTAATCTAGTTTTCTTGTTATGCCAACAAAATTTAATTGCGAACTCTTTCTAATATCATGGTAGACTTTAATCTTGACTACATACTGGATGAGACTAGCAAACTTAGAGTAAGGATTATAAGCTTTAAAGATTTCTTCATTGTAAAAGTAATGATTAGTGAAGTTTTTAATCTTTTTTAACTTCGTTATAAAATTATATTTTAATTTAACTTTAACTGACACATATAAAGTTAGAACATCATCATTTTCTTAAATTTAATCTTAATCGAATAGAAAAGAGAGATAAATATAAACTTATGACGAAATTATTTCTTTTTATTGGCTTTTTTAAGACAAATTTTTCACAACACTGCATTATTCACTGTGGATACGAATATTTGTCGATTTCTTCTTTAATTTTAGGAGAATTGGGTTCAGTAAGAGTGTAGGCCTGGAATTTGCTTTGACCCTCTGCCTGACTTCTGAGGTTATGAATATCCTTGAATTCTCCGAACCAGGGGTGATTAAGAACCTCTTCAAGACTTGGTCTTTTATGTCTATTCTTCTCCAAGAGTCCTATGAAAAATTTTAATAACTCAAATCTATGCTTACTTTTACAGAGATCTTTGCCTTCCTTGGAGACCTTATCCCAAGGGTGGAAGCTGAAATCGGGTGGGTCGTAGATAGTTTATCTGGCAATTTCTCTGTCATCTTCATCATCAAATGGAAGAACTCTGCTTAAGAGGAGATACATGATAACACCAATGCTCCAAAGATCAACCTCTTTTCCATAAGGTTTCTGCAAGAGTACCTCTGGGGCAACATAGGACTATTAAGGATAATTAGAACTAATATAATAAACTTACTAGAGTTCCGAAGGGATCAAGCGAAGTCTCGTTAGGTCCGATAATCTTTGATAGACCAAAATCGACAATCTTTAAGTCAGAATTTTCTGTGTTTTCAGCCATCAAAATGTTCTCTGGCTTAAGATCTCTGTGAGCAACTCCGAATGAATGAAGATATTGATAAAATAGAAAACAATTAGTAAAAACAAAAATTAAATATAAATTAAAACTGCCTGTAATTTAATTGAATAAATTAGTTTATATTTGTGGTATTATAAGAGAAATAAAAAAGGGATAAAATTTTCTATCTGCATTTACCAAATACATATAATGTATATTTAGGCAACATGATATTTTTATTTATATTGATTTCCTAAATTAATTGTTGTTTAGCGCACTAATGATGAGTGATTGAAATAATTATCGTTAATATATTTATTGGGAGATTATATATAATTCTGATTATATTTATGAAAATTACCAAGCGCAATTAGAAATTCTTTAAACTAAAATTAATCGAATTTTCTAGAAATTTATCAGTTATTATGCTTAGTTCATATGAAGTTAGTACACTTATAATAAAATATTCTGAAATAAAGTACTTACTTTATGACTTTTTTATGATAAATGCAAATAAATTCAGGGAGATTATGATTTCATTATTATTCAATTTCATTCCATTTTAATTTCAATTTAAGTTATTATAATTATGTTACGTTGATAAATTACTTTCTACAATTTTTAATTTTTAAACATATATGATCGATAATAAAGAGCTGTAGAAATCTAGTGAGAAATGATTTTAGCTCTGTGTTCTGACACTGTGAATTTTCTTCTTTCAAGATATGTGAAAAGATCACCTCCATTCAAGTTTTCCATGACAATATGAATATAGTCCTGGTTTTCAAAAATATCAAGAAGTCTAATGATATATGGATGTTGACACATCTTAAGGATTTCAATTTCTCTTCTCTGAAGCTCAACATCAGAAACTGTCATTTCTTTCTTTGACATAATCTTAACAGCTACTAATTTTCCTGTTTTCTTATGCACGGCTGATTTTACAAGACCAAATTTACCCTTTCCAAGAGTTTCTTTAATTTCATAAAAATCGTTCAAACTTTGGGAGCTATAAAAAAAATAGAACTATATATTAAATTATGCTGTATTTAAAAGTGTTTCATTCGCTAAGTTAGTATTTGACAGATTATGAATTTTGAAAATATATATCTTTTTTAAAAATTTCGCACTAAATTTTTATTAAAAATCATAGATTTTTATTAACCTCTTAATCGAATTAAAATTCAACTAAAAAATATTGATAAAAAATTAAAGATAAATCTTTGCTTGTTAAATACTATCCTCAAACTTGAATATCCAATAACTTTCTTGATTGCTTTGATCCATCTATCTTTCTCTTCTTGAGTCAATAAATAGTAGGTTCTAACCTTATTAGGAGGGAAGATTACAAAAAACTAGATTAAAATATTACTTATCTTATAAATAATAGCTTAAATGGATATAGAGTAGTGGTACTGTCTAAATGCTCCTCTGGTTCATCCTTAATGAAGACTCCAACCAAATTATGCATGCCCTTATGCTTATCTTCATGCTTGTTTTTATAGACATACAACTCTTTTCCAAGAAGGCAATACCAGTACTTCTTAAGCTTGGTTTCAGTTGCTTTTCTAATCATTTCACCCTCAATTTGAACAGAGTTTTTCTCGTCAGATTAGAAGAAGCTTTCCATCTTTCTATCTTATCCTTACAAAATATTGGTAGGAGACATTATGACTTGACTCTTTAGAGAAACTCTTGTGTCACCAATTGACTTGATTTAGCTTGATGCTTAATTAGGTAGTCTAATAGCGTCAAATCTGGTAGGGGATCCAGGCTCATCTATACCGTTTTATCTCATTTTGTCTAGTTCTTCTTGTCTTTACTTTTTATCCATTTGACAAAGCTTGCTTGACTTAAAGTTGCTAATGGCTATTTGATTAATTCTATCAGCATCTATAAGCTCATCTGATTGAGGTTCTGACATTTAAGCATAAATTAATATTCAATATTCAAGAAAGCATCTTGTGTCTAAGGGGTGGTATTGACACCATACTTCTATAGTAAAGATGATGTTTGAAGATTAGCTCTGCCGAACATAGTCTAGATTGGGGAAAGTTTGCTCATTATCTTTGGACTAGCAATAGTCTTTCTTAAGCCTGGTTGTTGCATTGAAGCTGTATTAGATTAACTCTTTGGAGAGCCATCTTATGACTTTGGTCCTTAATTAACAAACTTTTCATAGTTTTTCTTGTACCTGTAGAAATTTTCACTGCAAGGTAGCGAAGACTGCAACAGGATCATAATCTAAAACGAATTTTTATGACTTAATTGAAACTTACAGAAAGGAACATTTCTGATGATACTTCTTCGTTTATCTGTTAAAACTCTTCTAGAGAAAGTCTTTTTCTTTCACCAAATACCTCTTCAATCAATTTGTGGATTTCCTCTTATGTTTGGATTCTGTCAAGAAATACATCTCTGTATAAAATTTTAAGATTAGCATTGTTGTCCTGTTAATTAATGAATCACTTACTTTCCACCACCTTCGCTAGTGAATTTACCCTCCCCAATAATATTCCCAATAATAGTTTTCTCGATGGGGATATGAGACAACACGAGTCTTACGTCTTCCTTTTTAATAAAGCCATCCTTATCAAAATCATACCTATCAAGAAAAATTAAAATAAATTTCTTTCTGAAGTTTATAAAATAATAAGCATATTTGATAGTAAAACTGAATTTAAATCTTATTTATATAGAATACTTTTTGTCTAAAATTTTAAGTTTTTTTTTTTTGCAAAAGTCACCATATCATTATTTTTTCAAGAATATATGCATAATGTATATGAGAAATTATCAGAGGATCTCATGTATATAGAATTAGACCCTATATAAAATAATTAAAAGATTATTGTCATTAAATTTATAAACTCTAAAATATATTTTGAGTTATAAAATAAAATTAGACTTACATGTCGAATGCGAGTTTGATTTTAGTATCAAGATTTGAATAGTAGACTTTGAAAAAACCATGTACAAATTCCTTGAGATCAATAAATCCATCGCCACTCAAATCGAGAACTGAACAAAATCTTTCTCCAATAATTCCAGGGAGCTGTGAGTACTATATAAGAGAATCGTAAATACTTCATATTCAAAATTTATCAAAATGGAATGGAGAGATTGCTGAGGTTTTAGTAGATTCAATGTAGAATCATCAGACACTGAATAATTTTATGATTTTTAAAATCATGATGTGAGATTAACTTTTACACTTACAGTAAGAAATAAAATAAGATACATTTGTAATCTAGTTTATTGAGTAAAATATAATAAAGAATGGAGACTTTGTTAATACCCTTAGACTTTTGATCAGACCACTGCACCAAATCCTTATAAATATCTTTGAAATAGGGAATAGCCACGTTCTTTTTGAATTCTTCATTTAAAGTTATAGAGTCGTCAACCAACTCAATTTTGCCATGCAAACTTTGAAGTCCTCCCAGTCCAGAAGGATTTATAAATAAATACTATATTGATGTTTTAATCAATACATATCCATGTTTTTTCGTTAAGCGGTTATAATTTATTTTATGTTTACAACTTAAATCTTAACAATCGTCTATAAGTAACATGAATTCATATACCAAAATTAAATAAAGAAATAAGGATGTGTGGACATTTAAGCATTCATGTTAGATTCCATTTATATTGATATTGCGTACTTGCAAGTAAAAATAAGATTTATTAAGAATTATTTACAATCGTAACTTTCGAATTCTATTTACATTCATGAATCTATAATTTGAGTCGATATTGTCGTATATATCTTTAACATTAATTATTTTATTTTTTTTAAAAAAATAAAGCAAATTGTAAATATTCAATTTTATTCAAACATACTTTTAGTATCTTATGTACTTTTATATTGACTTAAACTAAAAAATAGTAGTAGAATTGGAAACAATCTAAATCAATTTAAATGTCAGAAATAACCTTCACTAACCAAAATTAATACAATCAGAATTCAAATTCTTCGCGATCTCCAAATACAGAATCTTAAACTTAAAAAATGCCAGTACAAGAATTCTCAGAGGCTGACCCATTCTAGAACCATTTAGACAATTAAATGACGCTTTTAGAAGGAAATAAAGCTGATAAGGCAAAGGACTAGGAGCTACCAAAAGACGAGCAAATAAGAACTAACTTTGAATTTGAGGAGAGATACATAGGTAAGGCAAGATTAGATTTTGAGAAGGAATTTGTTGAGAAAAAGCGCTTTAATGAAAAGATAGAGCTCGGGACAGAAGAGTTCAAGGAATATATGGACTATTTACTCGAAAATTCGGAAACTTAAAAACGAGCTCATATTTGTGTCACATGTTGGCAGTATCAGGGAATAGGTCAAAAGTATGCTCATTTAAGATTAGGCCATTTGACTATATTTTGCTATGAACTTAAGAGTGAAGAGCAATTTCTTGAATATGCAGAACAACATGAAAAAATCATTACTGAGGCTGATGGAAAGAAATTCGTTGAGCCTTTTAAAGCTTATCAAAGAAAAACTCCCAATATGATTTGTGATAGTTTCTAGACAATTGGAAATAGTAATTATGGTTATGTTCCGCTTGTAGCTTCTAATACGGTTTACATGGATGAACTGAGAAAACTTATGTTTGACAAATTTATGGTTGATTAGGAGAGTCTTGTAAGAGAGTAAGCCCTCAGAAATAAGGAGGAATTTTTGCTTAAGAAAAAGAACATGAATCTTGTAGATGAAGTCATGGTTGGTGTCATCAGAGCGGAAAAAGGTTTAAATGCGATAAAAGTACTAGTTAAGGATTATTTTTCTAAAGTAATGCAGGAAAAAGAACACGAAATTAGTTTTTAGCATTCTGTTCCCATGTACTAAGAACAGCAGTAATAGGAGTTGCAAAGGAACAATATTTTCTAATAGCAACTAGATTAGCAATTTATACAAAACGAGTCTAGATAATACAAAACTAAGCAAAACAGAATCAATGAAGAGTTTGATGAAGATTTGACATTCAAATGATTGAACAGAAGATGATTATAAATATTTAATTTTCCCAAATTTTTTCCTTTAATTAAACTTTGTTAAGCTAAATTCTAATAATTTCATTTATTACTTCCTAATGAAAAAGTCAAAGACTGTCAGATTCAATAACAACGGAGATAAGCCTAGAAAGCCAAGAATTAGAAATAAGCCCACAATCCCTGAAGATATCGATGAAGTCAACTAAAACATGGGAGTTGGTTTAGGACCACTTGACGAAGAAGATACTTAATATGAGATGATGCATTTTGGAAACAAAGATATCGATGAGGTTGACGATGTTGTAGAATTAATGGATGAACTAGATCACTATGGAAATGCAGATGGAGTTGGCGCACCTGCTGATGATGTCGATATATACCAGTACCAAGATGTGAATAATCTTCCTGCAGATAAGGCGCTTAAGAATATAAAAATCGCAAAATAGAAGTAAGCCAGATTGAACTAGAAGTACAAAAATCAGCAGTCAGAGATAATTTAGGTGTCTATGGATTCTCAACAATTTAAAGAATTTATAAAACTTCTTGAAGAACCAGACAATCATGCTAAGCCTAGACTACCTGTATGCCTGACTTGCTGGAAATTTATCACAGAAAACTAAAAGATGATTCATATGAATAACGGACATCAGTGTTTAGGCAAAATGGAAATAAGAAGTGAATCAAGATTTATCCAACTAGCTAAAGATTGGAGTAAGTACTCTTGGGATGGCATCATCCAACTATTCTCTCCGAAATCTAATGAATAAACAAAGGAACCTATTTAACCAGCTTTTATTTCTCAAACTATTGGAAGCCAAACTGCTTAATCTAACCCTTAATCTCCTCAAATCTAAAATAGACACATATCTCATAAATCAGCACCATTTTTAGCAGCTCCATTATGTCCTTACAATACAATTCCAAACTCTTCAGGTTTGGGAGGCGAAAAATGTGGAAGCGATTCATAACCAGTGAACCACTCAAATTTTGCAAAGTCTCAATCGAATTTTAAGTAAGATATGCTAAGTTTTGGAAGATTAGCACTTGGTTTTAAAAATGAGAGCAGAGAAAAAATTTGTTAAGTTCTTGAATTATTTAAGGATCAGGTTCAGTTAATTGAGAGATAACAGAAGGAAATTGGATACAAGCTCAAAATGCTTATGAACTGTGGAACAGCTAATAATGAAGACGATAATGATATTATTGATGTGAAAGAGGTTCCTTCTCAAATTGCTTTTATTAATAGCGCCATCTATAACAATAACCTTCAGAGTTAACTTGAATAAGTAAATGTAATTTGAAGAATAAAGGGTTATTTTGATTTTTTAATTTCTTTAATTTTAACTTACCATCAAATTTTATATATTTATCATTGAGTTTTAAAATTAATTGCTTAATGCTTTGTATTATAATTTATTAATTTAAAAATATTTTTTAATAATCTTTGGATGATCGTAACAGCGAATTCTAACGAAGTACAAAACTAAGAACTTAAAAATGCTGCTAAATATGCCAATAAAAAAGAATTAACTTCGGTTTTATAATCTGACCGAGAAGCCTAGCAATCTCATGGGAAAATTTCGGTTTAAAGCAGTGACAAAAGTTTTTCATCAAAATCAACACCGGTTAATTTATAAACATCAGGATTTACTAGCAAAAACTTAGGAAGTTTGTCTAATGACAAGCATTATATGAGGCATATTAAAAGTAAGCTCTTATTCCTTTTTATCAACTATATCTAGCATAGATAATCGAAGAAATGTCAAGTTTTAAACCAAGCTTAGTGATGTTTCAGTTAAATTTCCATTTGAGAAGCCTTACTAATGCTAGTTAAAAATGATGCAAGCGGTAATAGATGCTGTTAAGAATAAATAAAATGCATTAATAGAATCTCCCACTGGCACAGGAAAAACTATATCTATTTTATGTGGAGCTATAGCTGCACTTTAGTAAATGAGAAAGAATTAAAGCGTTTTGTGAAAGTAAACCATATTAAAAAATTGAAGGAACAACAGGGCACAATTGACTTAGAGAGTGATTAAGAGGATAATGAAGAAGAAACTTGCTTACTTGACATTCCTTCTACTATAATATACTGTACAAGAACTCATTCATAAATAAACCAAATATTTGAAGAAATTAAACTGAGGTTGCCTTATGTACTTAGAGTCAGCCCATTTGCTTCTAGAAAATAGTCTTGTATTTTTGAAAACTTACCAGAGCAATTCCCTGGTAACTCCCTTAATTTATCTTGCAAACTTCTAAGAAAACTCAACACAATTCAATAGAAACTCAACAAGGATGCAACTTTAAAATTAACAAAGCTAAAAAGTGGCTCTAAAAATGACATTGAAAATTGTGATCAGCAGGTTTCTGTTATAAAGTCTGGTTGTCCCTTTTATTACGGTTATTCATTTGAGAATAAAATGAGTATGAAACAATCAGAACCAAAGCAATTTGGCTAGATAATCATATCATCCGCTTAATAAGATAAATCTATTAATCTAGTTGCCTCTCAAATCCCTTGGGATCAACCTCTATCAGTAAGCGACTATAACAAAATAGGGCGAATAAATAATAGTTGTCCATATTACATGATGAGAAGTAGAGTGCAATAGTGTGACTTAGCAATATTACCCTACAACTATCTGATAGATAAGAATTTAAGGGAATAAATTAACATACCTCTAAAGGATAGTGTGATAATTTTTGATGAAGGGCATAATATAGACACATTTTGCGAAGAATTGTTTACCTTTGATATTTCCATCAATGATTTATTCCAGGCTTATTAGTAACTGAATCAGATTTGGCTTGATCTAAAGTTTAATATTTATAATGTTTTAATTTAAATCTATAAGCAGAAGAGCAATTACTAACTGAATATTAGCGCTATCAATTGAAAGGTTAGAGATTGGAGACAAAGTCACTTTGTGTTTTTGTACTTAAAATCATAGATGTTCTTGAGACTTACAATCTTGACAGGCCATAACACAAGATTACTATCTTAAATCTACCAGAGAATATGAATGTATTCAGACTTCCTGAGCTATTTTCTCTCTTTGCTATGGTTTTTGGAAAACTTAAAGACGAGAAAGATATGATGATAGAGAATATGAAAAATAAACATCAAAAGTTTAGTGCGCAAAAAGATGGATCAAATGATTAGAGGACAGAACACTAATAAGAATTGACATTTACCGAGAAACTAGAAATGTTCATTTTAATACTTCAGACTTGCATAGTGGAGAGTGGTGATAAAGGCAAGTCATTGAATAAATTGTATGACACTCTTCTCAAAGTCAAAATAGCTTATACGCATTTCTAAAGCCAGAAGAACACTGTCAATAACTATGGAAATAAAGTAACTCATGATAAAAGAAGCGGCTACTATGATTTCTATATGTGTATATTTGAGGAATAACATGGCTATACTTAATCTAAAAGAAAGATAGCATTATGGTGCTTTAATCCAAGTTTTGCATTTCAAAGTCTTTTAGAAGAGAAACCCAGAAATATTATATTTTCGAGTGGCACGTTAGCACCTCTTCACACTTACGAATCTGAATTGGAAACTACATTCCCTATAAAACTTGAAAATGATCATGTAATCGATAAAGATAGCCAAGTCATGGTTTCAATATTGACTCATGATATAGATAACAAACAGATTTAATTTTCCTTTGAAAAGCGAGAAGACTTAAACTTCTATTTAGTCTTTGCAAGGACACTAGCAAGAATATTTGCTAAAGTGCATTAAGGTGGTATTTTAGTATTTCTACCATCCTATACAGTTCTTAAGAAATTGCATAAAGTATGGAGGGACAATAAACTATACAAAGATCTCTTTAAGCAATGGGATATATTCATAGAGCCTTAAGATTAAGTAAAGAATAGTGCACTGTTTGAAGACTACAAACGTGCAATTTAAACTTAGAAAAGAGCTGTGTTTATTGCAGTGTGTCGAGGCAAACTTTCAGAGGGAATTGATTTTACTGATGATGTGGCTAGGTGTGTCATAATGGCTGGCATCCCCTATCCATAAATTTATGACCCTAAAGTTATTACTAAGAAAGACTACCTTGACAGAAAGTATGCACAAGGCAAGTCAATAATTAATGGAAATTAGTGGTATAAGTTACAAGCATGCAGAGCCATTAACTAAGCTATAGGAAGAGTCATTAGACATATCAATGATTTTGGAGCTATTATACTTATGGATGAGAGATATGTATCTCACAACATAGAAATATCTAAGTGGCTTAACTTAAGAAAAAAAATATACAACCAATTCGTTGATCTTGAGGTAGACCTTGAAAACTTCTTCATTTAGAATGGTTGTATGCCGCTAAATGACATTAAAGATAAATAATGGGTTCTAATTTTTTAATGTTAAAAAATCTTTTGGTTATTAAATTTAACTCCCTGCTTAAAGATATCCAAAAAGGTAAAGCAATAAGAAAAAGATAACAGAAACATAACCATAAACTCTCAATAAAGTCTTAAAAACCTTCCCCAAACACTATTGATAGTCTCGCTTTGTAATATGAATATGACATTCCTAATGAAATTAAGATTACTGATGATTTAAGATCTAGTAGTTCCTCAACTTCCCCAGATAAACCCTAGAAACCCCAAAACTCAGTAGTCCCCACTATTTCAAATTCAGAATCAATTAACAAGATAAACTAATTAATTAACTAATCAGGTTCATTCAGCACTAGTACGTTTTAGAGTATGGGAAACAGTGCGAATGCAAGTTGTATGATCAGTGGCAACAGCAAACTTAAGTAATAGGGCAATCGATTGTATAGAGACGACTATGACGAAGGGGAGTTTTTTGGGGAAAACCTAGGGTTTAGTGGGGAATCTTTTCAATAATCAATGACAAGTTAAGCATCAAAAGTGGGCAATCCAAACTATGATTAGAAATCTTGTCAATTGTAGAACTAAAACTAAAATGATATACTAGGGAATAAATTATTGAATAAAAGTGACAATTAAAATTACCCAGAGTCAAACATAATGAAAAGTAGCAAATAGACTCCTAATAATAAGAACTATGTTAAAAGCAGCTAGGTACCAAACTTAAGCAATAATAAGTATCAAAGAAACTCATACAACCTAAATTCATAGAAGAGACAAAATACTGGTGATTAATACAGCAAGTCTTTTAATTAAAATTAAGAACCATCAATTACAAATCAAAGTCCATTTACAAGTGAACCAAAAAGAATTGATGAATCACAACTAAATAATTAATCATACCAATAGATGAAACAATCAGCGAATAAGAAACCATCAAACTCAAACAATGCTTTTGATAGTCATTTCGAATCACCAAGAAAGAATAATAGTAATACCAGAACAATAAACAAACCATGCAGTGAATTTGATATTTATTTTTGAAATAATTCACTTCGAATGATCTTAATTTAATGATAAAAATGATCTTAATTAATTATCTATTATAATCTTAAATTTCATTCTCTTCACTAGCATTTCTTAAAACTTAAAAAACTCATTTTGTTTGAAAAAACTGAATAATTATATAAGAAATATGATGAAGTTTACTCAATTGAATCGATAGTTTAGATATTTAAATTAGTAATTTTAAATTTTGTCCGATACACATTATATAAGTATCAGACTCATAACTTAAAATCCATACTTAATAAATTAAAAAATCAAAATAAATTAAATCATAATATCAAATGGGAAAACCAGCTCAAACCAAATCAGTAGCCTCAAAGAAAGCAGATCCAAAAGCCACCACAAAGCAGCAAGAAACCAAGAAGAAGATAAGTAAGAAGGATTAAGAGTCAGGATAGGCATCAGCAGCAGATAACGACAGCGAAGCCGAAGAGAAGGAAAACATCAAGGACATTAAAAAGTAGGTGAAGCCAACTGGTGGTGCAAAGAATAAGAGTAAAGCTGAGGACAAATCTCACTAAGCTGATGCTAAGAATAAAAAGAAGAATGATGTAGAGGAGGAAGCACCAGTAAAGAAACCAAACAATGCCAAAACTAAGAAACAACAACAAGAGGAGGAAGAAGCTGATAGTCAAGCATCTAGTTAAGATTCAAACACAAATAAAGATGAGAAGCAAGCATCTGCCAAGAAGACATCTGTAGCTAAGGGTGATAAAGCCAAAGATACTTCAGCGAAAGAATCCGCATCAACCAATAAGAAAACCCAAGATAAAAAGGCTGTGCAAGTTGATACACCCACTAAGAAAGCCTAATCAGCCGATAAAGCAGCAATTAACGACAAGAAAAAGCCAACTCCTGCTGTTGCTAATAAACCTCAGAACACCAAAAAGAAGTAACCAAAGAAGGGCAAAGATGAAGACGATGAGGAGGAGGCAGTTATTCCTGGAAAGAAGACTAAATAAACCACCTCAGAAACAGCAATCAAAGCAGAAAGAATAGAAATCAGATGATGAATCTCATGATAGTACCAGTCGTAGATCAAATCGCATCAAGAGCAATGAGGAAGCTAAGAAGAAGAAACAGCAGTAATATGATGAAGATGCCAAGAAAAAGAAGAAACAAGCCAAAGACGAGAAAGAGGACTCAGAAGAAGATGAATAGGAAGAAGATGAAGACAATGCTGAAGACAAGGAAGATAATGAAAGTGATGAAGAAAATGATCAAAAGGATGAAGATTCAGTGTAGGATAATTCTTCCAAAAACAAAAAACCAGTACCAAAGAAAGCAGCTGACAAGAAAGCCCCTCCCAAAAAGCAGGCAGCTTCTAAGATTGAAATTAAGACTAAAAAGGATGAGAAAGATGCCAAATCAGATAAAGAAGAAAAGGATGAGGCAGAGGATGAATAAGATCCCAGTGATTAAGAAAGTGAAAGTGAGGAAGAGGAAGCTGATCCCAAACAAGCAAAAAAGAAGTAAGTCGCTAAAAAGCCAGTTCAAGCTAAGAAAGATACAACTCTTGGCAAGAGAAAGTAAAGCGAAAAGAATACAACAACTCAACCTCAAAAGAACAAGAAGACCAAATCTAATGAAAAGGAGGAGGCTAAGAGAGATTAAGCCAGTGAAAAGAAAGAAGATGATGATGCCAAAGACGAGGAGATGATTGATGAAACTGGTGTTGCTGATTCTGAGAAAATATAAGATCCCAAGTAAGATGGTGATTAATCTGATGAGGAAGTCAGTGCAGACAATAACAATCAGTAAGATTAGGGAGGTGATGACAAAGACGAAGAAGCCGTTGAAGAAGGAGGAGATCAAGAGTCTGACAAGGAGAAAGAAGAATAACCTGATGTCAAGAAGCCAAGCAAGAGACAAAAGACTAAGTGATTCCTTCTTCTCATAGATATTATTGAGAGTTAATTTTCCTAATAGTTATTTCATAATTTAATGATTGATCATTCTTTTTATATAATTTTATGTATTTTAATTTCATTAAATTCTAATAAAGTTAATTAAGATGAAAGAGTGAGAGAATATAGTTTAAAGTTAAGGAATTTAAATAGTTAGAATTAAACTTGTAACAGAGATAAATGCCAATTATTGACTTTAGTAGTATGCGAGTTACTAACAAAGTTTCTTGATTAACTGACTGAATGCAAGTTTAATTCTGTGTGTATAAATGCTAATGATAATTGGTGCAAGTTGCCTCTCACAATTGCGTCATTGTAGAAATCAGACCCAACTCTGTGAATCTAAATTGTGAATTTGATTAGAAATTAAGTCAATTTGGTATATAGAGTGATATCAACATGCAAACTCAGTATTAGAATGGGATAGATTGATTAATCAGTATGTAGAAAAACATAATGAATAATGTTGAATGGAGAATTTACTTACTTCTTTTCTCTGCAATAGTTCCAATGATCGAAATAATACCCGCAGTACTCCTTGTCGTAGTGCTTCCATGCCAAGAAGTTCTTTTATACATTATTATGGCTTTAAATAATGAATAATGAATAATTCAACAATTCTTAGTCTGATGTTGAACGAGAATGCATTTCTTGAACTCAGCGAAGTAATCAACACAGCCATCACGTTTATCGGGGTTAACCAATAGAGCGTCGAGCTCTTCTCTCTAATGCTCCTTAGGGTGAAACACGTCAGTGGGTACTATAATTAAAGTTAGGTTTTGTTAATTCAGAGATTTATGGATTGTAATCCAATTCATTCTTAGATTGAAAAGATAAAAAATGTTATAAGTAAATGTCAGCGAGTGGCTTAATCAAATAGTCATGAATAGTAAGCAAACAGTAAGTTGTCTCAGATTTAAAGTTAAAGTCTTATAAGGTTAGGTATAAGGAGTTTTGGGGAACCTGTAATAGAGAAGGCAAACTTACTGTGTGATTGATAGTAAAAGAAAGCCATGATTTATAATTGCTTTTATATTTATTATTATAATTATTGTCTCACTTTCATATTTACAAATGCTTTAGAGTAAATAAATGTAGCAAAAAGCCATATAGAGAATTCATTACAAATTCTGTTTAATTACAAATTTATAATATTATTCGTACTTATAATTCGAGTTGTAGGCAGATGTTTTGCCACCTATATTCTGTGAAGTGTTAACGTCAATTCAATTTATCAATATATTGGCTTCTTGTACAACATTTTTGTGAAAATAAACACTTAGAGTGAAAGTAATGTACGATAAATTGAATACAGTGTAGCCAAAATACTTAGCATTTAACAATCAGAAATATCTAATAACTAGCTGTTACAGCTACAAGTGCAAAACTTCAATCCACTTCTATCTTAATAGTGGTCATATTAACTTATAGTAAGAAGATCAAAGTGTGATTTTTTCTGATCTCAGTTAATAAAAATGGATTATAACTTTGAGAGTAATAACTAATGCATATATTGTTGTTTCAATTCTTAACATAAACCAAGCGTGTAAGTAATAATAAATTGTGATTTACCACATTATCTCTCTCTACAAGTATTCTCTCACTTTGAGAGATAATTTATTATCTTTAAAAGCAGAAGGCTAGCTTGGAGGTCTCTCTAAAGGAATGTTCAGATCTGAGACTTGAATTGTCTTCTTCTAATCAACTATATGAAGCGCTGAAAAAATCGTTTGATGCTTTGGAGGCTTAAACTCAAGCTGATGCACTTTCATTTGAGAAAAAAGTACAGGAGAGCACTCGCATGCTCGAAGCACAGAAAACTATGATGTTGGAGCTCCAACTATAGAAAGCTGAAGAGAAAAAGGAGAAAGAGTCTGCCAAGCAGGCTTTGGAGAAAGCAAATCTGTAAAATTGCATCCTAAAAGATACTATAAAGCGAAATGAGTCCTAAGCTCGCTCAGATGACAACTTTTTGAGATCTAAAATTGTGAAATTGGAGGACTAAATCAGACTTAGGGTTTTATTATTATTATTTAAATTGATTATTTTTATTAATTCATTTATTTATTTGGCATGATTAGAATATATCAATAACTAGGTCTTAAAACGATTAGTTAGGATTTAAAAATCTATATTTCTTTATATTTTATTCAAACTTAAATTTGTATTTATAAGTTTAATACCCTACAAACTTCTCCAAGCTGATTTAGCAAAGAAACAGAAACTTAAGGGGAAATGTAATAATATTAATTACTGTTTATAAATTAAAAACTGCTAAAATATTAAAAGTAGCATTGTTACTTTATAATCTATAACTATATAGTATAAGAAAATTTTATAATAATCTATCAACCCACAAAAACTCAGTGATACAGCAGTACCTGTGCTTAATTCTACCGCTTTATCTGAAGCTCTTGAAGAGAATCACTGTTAAGAATCAAATTCCCATGATGCTTAACCAGAGGCATCCCATCAACAACAACCTTAGGGATCTAAACTTTTGCACACACAGGAATCTAGAAAACTTGAAGTCACAGCCAAGGACTCTGCACCTTTGAGGGAAAGAGACATGAATAGATAAAGTCCAGCTGCTTAAACTCATTAAGATTCGATTTAATCCCAAGGAGTCTAGACTTGCAACACCTAAACTCAGCAGCAACCTTCATCAGTTCAATGTTATGCTAGTTCAACTTAAAAGCCCTTCAGCTTTACAGAGAAATTTGGGGGGATGTTTTCTAATGTTTTTCAAATTTAGAAATAGCCTCAAAGTAATTTGGTGGAAAATTAAAATGCTTCTGGAAATAAAGAATTTGGTGGCTCCTACACCTTTGGGCTGGGCAATAACATGCAACAGAGTTAAAAAATGAAATAATTTGGTTATTTTAATTCTTTTGTAAAGAGGATGTAAGGCAATTCTTTTCCAAGCAATTCAGATAAGCCTACTGATTACATCGATTTGAGTGCTATTTAGAAAAAATAGCAGGAGTTCAGGGCTATTTCGGGGATTCAGCAAGTTATTGCAACACCCATTGACTCTGGTAAGCAAGATGACCCTCATGAGAAATCATCAAACAAGAAGAGACAAATTTCTGAAATTTACAATCAGAAATGGCCTCAGTGAGAAAAACTATGAATTTGAGATATTTGTATGTTCTTATCAATTTGAGTATTTGCTTTGCGTTTTGCGTTTTAAATTTCTTCTAAATTTAAAATTCAAAAAGGGGAGGGGTTTGACTTATAATTTCTTTAAACTAGCCCATTGTATAGAGATTTAAATTATCTATATTATAAAGTTTTATGTATGTTTGTTTCAATGTAATCATGACTATTTGGTTTAATTTTGATAAATAAAATTTCATTTTTAAACTCTTCTGTCTATTTACGATCGAATTGAAGAAATTAAAATTTACAAATAAAAGATAATTTCAATTATGGAACCCAACTAAGGAAATACTACTCAGAATATCACATGCCAAATCTATAACCAAGTCAAAATAGAAAACTGTCCTAGTATATATAATTGCCTTATAAAATATTTTTAATAAATTATGCTATAGATAATTTTTTATGTCCCAATGTAGGTTTTATTGAGTCTTTATTTATATAATTAGAACACTATGTCTAACACAGTACCTTCAGCAGTGAAAGAGAAATTAAGAAAATCTATACCTGAATCAGCAGCTAGCAGAAAATCATAGCCCATAGAATGTAAAATAATAGTTTTTATAAAACATTAATAGAGAGTAAAGAAGAAGAGGAGTCAAAGGCAAGCTCTAGTGCACAAGATGTCCCCAAGAAAGAGGTATTTCATTTCATACATTAACATTATAAATAGATAAAAGTTTTACTAAAATAAGAATCGATATTCTTATTTTTTATTTTAAAATCTAATTTTCTGCTTTTCTAGGAATGTAGTAACCAGCTCATAACCATCCATGGGCTTGTAGATGATCTATATTTGTCTCAAAAACTCTTTCTCTTTGTCAAAGTATAAATAAAACAAAAAACAATAAAAATTTGATTATTTAATTATACAACTGTTTGACCTCATCTGGCAGCTTTGATACAACAGTTTTATAAAAGCGCTTTATAATCTTTGGATCACGATTTATTTTTTTAAGGCAGATTTTTCCAGTACTGAGCTCAACGTGGGGGACTTCAAATGTTTCAAAGGAATCTTAATTATTCAAAATAATAGTTAATATAGATAAAATAGAATTTTTATCAAAAAATATCAAAGGATGAGGTTACAATGTTGAAAAGCTTCTCTACCTCAATCCAACCACGCAACTTCTAGCAGATCAATAATGTTAATAAAAATATATACTATAGTTGACATGAATTTTGGACTCAACAGATATTTAAATGTGAATATAAAGTGAGAAAACGTTAACAAATAATTTATTCCAATAACTTTTAGATATGCTTATTGTGTTTTTAAGATTCATAACTATTTGATTAGAAAAGCAAGTTTAGTTTAGTCTAGGTTTATAACATTAAAAGTTAATTTTCTATAAAGTTTTGTAAATGCTATCGTGAAAGAGTAAAACAGTTGATTTTGAAGTTATTATATAATCTTTAAGCTGAATTGAACTAAAACTTTCCTAATAGTCTAAACTCCCAACAATTGATTTTCGTAACTGCTTTTAGAAGCGTTTCATAATAAAAAATCAAGTTCACTTCATTCACCTCTATATTTGAGTAAGTACATTGGAAGGGATTAATCTAGTTATATTTCGCTATGTACTGATTTGTTTATATAATTTTTACAAACCAAATGATTAATCTAAGTTACAGTTCAAGATTTTCCTCCTAAGTGACTATTAATATCAATTGTCTTGAACATCTTAAGCATTTATTTAAATTTTTCATTCATAATAAAAGTCTCTGGATCGTACTTAAGCCATTACTCACTTATTTCATAGTAATTTACTGACAAAATAATCAGTTAAAATTTTAAAAATAATCTTTGCAAGACTTCAGCTTTAAACAATTTTAAATTATCTTATGTGTAATGTGAATTTTTAACAATTGACTATCTAATATATTGTCAAACATCATATTCTTTAATTATATATTCATATGCTTACATTAAGACATTTATTATTACCTAATATAAAAATTTGTCAATTATTCATGAATTTACATAATATTTCATTTTCAGCTAAAAATTTTAATAATATCTTAATTAAATGAAATTATTGCTAATTTATATAGAATCAATCTTAAATTGAAAAAATGTACTTAAATATATTTAAAAAAACTTGATAGTACTTTTATCTACCTATTAGGTTTAAGAGTATTAAAATTCTATGGTAAAAAAGATAATTTTTTTCATTTATAATTATTAAATAAAGCTTACATTCTATTTGTATTATTTTATATATTTCCAACTATTAAAAAGTTGAATATTCGTTCTAAAATAATTATAACCTTTTAAAAAGTTCTCATAAAATTTTTAATTTATATCATAAAAAATGATTGATGTAAATGAAATTATTCATATTTACTATCCATGAATTGTCAGTTTATACTTTAACTACTCTCAATCAATCAAAGTATTTTCGGTTTTAATTATTTTAAGTTTGGTAGAATCTGATAGAGTTTAGTCAAAAGTAATATTATTATCTTTACTGTTATTCTTGGGTTGAATAAATAGGTTTACAATTGATTTAATATTTATAAATAACTTGTATAGTTTATTGAGAAGTAAGTTGAGTTTTCAACTTAAATATAATTATATATATTAATTGCTTTTGATATTCTATTTATATGAGTTCAGTTTTTAAATAATGAGACATTACCCTATATATAAAAACTCTGAATCAAAACCCCAAAACCCCTTCAAAATTTTGATAGAGTTTCTATTATTAAAAAAGACTAATTAATCATAATTATAAGGTTTAAAAAGGTTTATGGAGGGGTTAAATGTTAAAATATAATAAATTAAAAGAGTAATTTCAATTTTTAGGTGCAGTTTAAGATAGGAGTTATATAGATTTATATTTAAGATTTCGTTATGGTGCGATGATTATAGTGAAAAACACAAACCTATTCTAAATTTCATATATAATTTCAAAAATCTCAATCAATTATGACTATTTTCAATTCGAATTGTATTTACCTTAATCTAATATAAAAAGACATTAATAATTAAAGCAATTTTTATCGATAAGACTATTAAATATTGGAATCATTTCTATCTGGTAAGGAGAGCTGATTTTAAATCGGGAATAGCTTGAGAATTCATATGTATGTATAATCCAAAATAAATATTAAAAAAAATATGAATAAATTACAAGAAAGTGAAATATTTAAAGTGAGAGATTAAATTTACAGTTCTATTTAAAAAATTAATTATAATTATTGTTCTTCTGATTAAATAAAAATAGAAAGAGAGCTTAAAAAAAATAATTATTTAAATTACTTTAGAAACATTGAAGGGAGAGCGAAAATAGCACAGCTAATAAGCGGAAAAGTGTGCAGTTGCATTTAACGGATTCAAACTCGAAAAAGAGTTTGATTTCAAAAAGTTTTTCGGGGCGACCATGGATCACCTATGATTGATCGATGTCAGTAAAAATTTGGTCGACAAGATTTCAATACTTTTGGACAAACTCAATTGCACGAGCCAAAAGAGCACAGCTATTATGGCGGAAAAGTGTGCAGTTGCATTTAACGGATTTCAAACTCGAAAAAGAGTTTGATTTCAAAAAGTTTTTCGGGGCGACCATGGTTCACCTATGATTTATCGATGTCAGTAAAAATTTGGTCGACAAGATTTCAATACTTTTGGACAAACTCAATTGCACGAGCCAAAAGAGCACAGCTATTATGCTGAAAAGTGTGCAGTTGCATTTAAACGGATTCAAACTCGAAAAAGAGTTTGATTTCAAAAAGTTTTTCGGGGCGACCATGGTTCACCTATGATTTATCGATGTCAGTAAAAATTTGGTCGACAAGATTTCAATACTTTTGGACAAACTCAATTGCACGAGCCAAAAGAGCACAGCTATTATGCTGAAAAGTGTGCAGTTGCATTGTAACGGAAGTCAAACTCGAAAAAGAGTTTGATTTCAAAAAGTTTTTTCGGGGCCGACCATGGTTCACCTATGATTTATCGATGTCAGTAAAAATTTGGTCGACAAGATTTCAATACTTTTGGACAAACTCAATTGCACGAGCCAAAAGAGCACAGCTATTATGCTGAAAAGTGTGCAGTTGCATTTAACGGATTCAAACTCGAAAAAGAGTTTGATTTCAAAAAGTTTTTCGGGGCGACCATGGTTCACCTATGATTTATCGATGTCAGTAAAAATTTGGTCGACAAGATTTCAATACTTTTGGACAAACTCAATTGCACGAGCCAAAAGAGCACAGCTATTATGCTGAAAAGTGTGCAGTTGCATTTAACGGATTCAAAACCGAAAAAGAGTTTGATTTTCAAAAAGTTTTTCGGGGCGACCATGGTTCACCTATGATTTATCGATGTCAGTAAAAATTTGGTCGACAAGATTTCAATACTTTTGGACAAACTCAATTGCACGAGCCAAAAGAGCACAGCTATTATGCGGAAAAGTGTGCAGTTGCATTTAACGGAATTCAAACTCGAAAAAGAGTTTGATTTCAAAAAGTTTTTCGGGGCGACCATGGTTCACCTATGATTTATCGATGTCAGTAAAAATTTGGTCGACAAGATTTCAATACTTTTGGACAAACTCAATTGCACGAGCCAAAAGAGCACAGCTATTATGCTGAAAAGTGTGCAGTTGCATTTAACGGATTCAAACTCGAAAAAGAGTTTGATTTCAAAAAGTTTTTCGGGGCGACCATGGTTCACCTATGATTGATCGATGTCAGTAAAAATTTGGTCGACAAGATTTCAATACTTTTGGACAAACTCAATTGCACGAGCCAAAAGAGCACAGCTATTATGCGGAAAAGTGTGCAGTTGCATTTAACGGATTCAAACTCGAAAAAGAGTTTGATTTCAAAATGTTTTTCGGGGCGACCATGGTTCACCTATGATTGATCGATGTCAGTAAAAATTTGGTCGACAAGATTTCAATACTTTTGGACAAACTCAATTGCACGAGCCAAAAGAGCACAGCTATTATGCGGAAAAGTGTGCAGTTGCATTTAACGGATTCAAACTCGAAAAAGAGTTTGATTTCAAAAAGTTTTTCGGGGCGACCATGGTTCACCTATGATTTATCGATGTCAGTAAAAATTTGGTCGACAAGATTTCAATACTTTTGGACAAACTCAATTGCACGAGCCAAAAGAAGCACAGCTATTATGCTGAAAATGTGCAGTTGCATTTAACGGATTCAAACTCGAAAAAGAGTTTGATTTCAAAAAGTTTTTCGGGGCGACCATGGTTCACCTATGATTTATCGATGTCAGTAAAAATTTGGTCGACAAGATTTCAATACTTTTGGACAAACTCAATTGCACGAGCCAAAAGAGCACAGCTATTATGCTGAAAAGTGTGCAGTTGCATTTAACGGATTCAAACTCGAAAAAGAGTTTGATTTCAAAAAGTTTTTCGGGGCGACCATGGTTCACCTATGATTGATCGATGTCAGTAAAAATTTGGTCGACAAGATTTCAATACTTTTGGACAAACTCAATTGCACGAGCCAAAAGAGCACAGCTATTATGCGGAAAAGTGTGCAGTTGCATTTAACGGATTCAAACTCGAAAAAGAGTTTGATTTCAAAATGTTTTTCGGGGCGACCATGGTTCACCTATGATTGATCGATGTCAGTAAAAATTTGGTCGACAAGATTTCAATACTTTTGGACAAACTCAATTGCACGAGCCAAAAGAGCACAGCTATTATGCGGAAAAGTGTGCAGTTGCATTTAACGGATTCAAACTCGAAAAAGAGTTTGATTTCAAAATGTTTTTCGGGGCGACCATGGTTCACCTATGATTGATCGATGTCAGTAAAAATTTGGTCGACAAGATTTCAATACTTTTGGACAAACTCAATTGCACGAGCCAAAAGAGCACAGCTATTATGCGGAAAAGTGTGCAGTTGCATTTAACGGTTTCATGAATAATCCAATTTTAATTATTTTTTATTTAATATTAAAAATATAATAAACTTTTTTCTTAATAGTTTTTTTAGGCACATTCTTATTTTAATAGATATTTCTTGGAAATCATTATTTAACCTTTTATAAATATCTATTAATTTTGAAATATTTTCAAACTTATTCTTATCATTTTTATCAACATACATTTTTACAAAATATATATTATTTGTGATGTTTTGACATTTTATTCGATTAATTTTTTATACCAATAATAATTTTTAAGAGATTCATATTTATTATAATCTTAAAAAACTCAAATTTTGTTTTTAAATCTTCAATATATATTTTTAAAGATATTGTTTATCTTTTAATATTTCAGTCAATCTTAAATTATAAAGTTTCATTTAAACAATTAAATATCAAATTAAATGGATTATTTACTTTAATATTTTCTTCTTTTAAAGTTTATGTTTTTTTTGAATTAATAAAAACAAATTTCGTTTGTTTTTCTTCTATTTAATTACATTTTTTTTAAATTTAACGTTATAAGTTATGAACTATTAGTAATTTTTATATCATTGAAATTTATTAAAATTACCTTATATATTTCTCTTCACATAAATCTTTATGTTACAACAAATTCCTTAAAATAATTTTTATTTCTTTCTAAATTTATAACAACTTCCTTTAAATAGTTAAACTTAGACATTATAGGATTACTAATTCTTATATATAATCTATTTTTAAAATTTATAATAGGAAAATTAATTAATGATTGAAATTAAAATAATTGTGTCATTTACTCTGATTTTTTGTGAAGGATTAAATTTCATGATTTAATCTTGAAATTTTTATTTTTTTAATATGATTAAATTTATTATTTAAAATGAAATAATTGGCTTGAAATTAGGATCTTATATTATTCTATATAAAAAATAAACACTGTTTTTGTATAAAAAATTATGGGCATCTAATATGAGATATCCCCTTTTATATTCTTATTTTTTACATCAGATTTATAATAGTAATATAACTATTGCTAGAATACATTTTTATTTGAAATATTTTTTTAAATTTTTAAAATGATAATTTCTAACTGTTACTATTCTTAAAACATTTAATACATGATAGTCCCTATCGAAAAAATTTAAAATTAGATGGAATTCACAAATAAGGATACCCCTAATACATTTGCTAGAATCTAAATAATCAATTTTATTGCATAAAAACCAATAAAAAAATCACCCAAAATTAAATATGATTTATCTCGCTAATAGAAAGTTATAGAGGGTCATTTATAATTTAATAAATTCTTTTTAATTAATTTACCAAATTCAAAATGTTTTTTTACAATGTTATATATCAATAAATTTTATGGGTTTAAAATAGTTTTATTAGTCAATAATAGCGGTTGCCTTAATTAATATTACTCTATTATAATGTTATTGATTATTTATTATAATATTTTAAATTAATTTTCTTAAACTAATTTAATGGAATTCAAAAGTTATGAATTTATTCTAAGACAACGGTAAGAAGTTCAGTTTAAACTAGATCTGATTCAAAAAATAAAGCTATTGAACTCTATACACAAAGATATATAAACTAATTTATGATGTATATCATTTTAAATATAATATATAAATTGAGATTGTATATTGGATAATGAATTGGATCATCTTATGTTAGATAAACTTTAGCAAAATGTTTAAGATATTCTCTCTATTCTTTGTGATCCAAGATTGATGTCTTTTAACACAAAATCTTAAAATCTTCATAATACTGTATAGCAATTAATGCAAAATCTAGAGTCACTTATAATCCAGAGCATTTCATAGAATGAAATTGAAAGTTTAGTGAACTTAGCGCAAATGCTGTTTCAAATTTAACTAGCAATCAATAATTTTACACAATATTAATAAATTGAAGCTTTTGGAGAATAATAGTACAACATTTTACAATTAATTTATCAAGGAATACTGCTTAACTTATCAAAAGAGAGACTTCCCCAGCATTCGCTTTACTTCAATAAAAACATAATAAGTCTAGTAAAAGTAGTCAACTAGATTTTGAAATTTGATTTGTCAATGAGCAATTTTAGTAATGGCTACTTTGTTCAATTACACTAGCAATTCCCTGTTTTAGATTCAAATAAAAGTGTTACTCAATAGATTATAATGGGCATGATTAGAGATATAATCAAACCTTCACATGAAAGTTTAAATTCAATTTCTTATATAAGAGGACGCCTTTTAAATAACCATGGCCTAGATAATAAACCAAATTTAAACATCTCTTTTAAAAGCAGAGAAGTTATAGTGCCTTTGCATATTTATGATAGAATGAATAGAATAATTTTTATGCATGAATTAGAGAGATCCATCTATAAACGTGAAAAAGACTTCAACTTATAATACTTACACAATTTCATATAATCCCTGAGCCCTTATTCAAATTACTAATCTTAAGATGAATCTACTCTTAACTTATAAACCAAATAGAATTTACACTAAAAACAATTAACTGTGCAAATTTCACTGTAATTATTAATTTAGCTTTTATTCAAGCATACAGGGAAATTGGTATAAACTGATGATTAAGAATTTAAGATGGAACTGTTTTAATAATTGTATGTTGAACTCTCAGTGATTATTGATGTTTTGGATTACACTTAGTTTAATCAACTTGTTCAAGTCAAGAAACTTGAAATTATATAAATTAAAAAGCTTTTTGGACATATTATTATGGTTTTTATATTTTTTAAATTGTTATTCGAAGATTCAGGTCAAAATCAATAAAATTCCTGAAAACACATTTCAAAAACATACTAAATTAGATGCTCTAAAAAACTGTGATTAAGGAGACTTATGAAACTGAAGTGGCTAAGAATTAGAAATAGTAAAAAGAAATTAGAGATCTATAGGTTATAAATCCATTAAAAACAAAATATTAACTGATATTATTTTCCTTTTATTAATATAAATATTAAACAGTTTAAATAAAATGAAAATAGGTAAGCCTATACGCCCAATAGCTCAGTCAATATTTTTCATTGTAAAATTAAAGTATCGAAAAGAAAGAAAATAGCAAATAAAATTTAAGAATAAGTTAAAATTAATATTAAGACAAAAAAGATTGCGACCAAGAATTTTCTATGATAGAAAATGTTTAAAATTTTGAAATTGATAATTATTTAAAGAATTTAAGCTATTATTCTCAAGAATTGCTTATTCTGATCTTTTCTTTCACACTTAAGGTAATTAAATCTATATAAAAACTATTATTTTAACACTACTTGTTTATAGAGACTGCAGAAAATAGTTAAAGTTAACAAAGTGAAGATTACTATGATGAGTGCTGTTTAGCTGGCATTTGACATTAATCACATTATAAATAGTATTTTGAATAGCCAGATATGCAAGAATGACAACGATTTTAAGCAAAGAATTATGAATATTCCTGATTTGGAAAAATGGAGGGTAAGTAGTTTAACAAAGCATCAATTCATTAAACTTTTTCATGTCAGGATTTTATCAAATATTTACTGAATTTTACTAGATATTGATTAACGAGCTGACTGAGGGACAGTTAATAGACAGTGATAATGTGATTTCAGAGGAGAGTAAAATAATGCATGATTTAAACATTATTCCATTTATTCTTACTATCTATTAATTATAATGAAATTAAAAAAAATTCATGATGATGACTTTAAGCACATCTCATAGCAAAATTATAAGATGCACAAAAAGCCACCTATAAACCAGAGTGTGAGAATAAAACCAAGTTAATCATTATAAATTCATTAATCCGTGAAGGAAAGCATCCAGTTTTTAAGATAAAAATGATACTAAAATCTATTTGTTAAATTTGATTAGATTTATTAACATTAAATTATCAGAAGGCATATTGTACATTATTAAGACTATATTTTTAGTGAGCATTTTAAATACAAATTAGTATTCAATAAAAAAGTAATAAATAAATCATTTTTTCCGCCGTTACAATGTTCTAGCATTAAATTATTTATCAGAATTAAACACTTATAATAAATAATATATTCAAAATCATTTTACAAAATGTCGTAAAATTTTGACGATCAAATTTAACAAGATAATCTGTAGAACTAAAATGATCAATTTTAAGAAGAAGATCTTACAGACTAAATATAATATCAAGAACAGTAGAACTATTTTCAGTAAAATATGAATAAAAATTAGGTGATTAGTAAAGACTCAAAACATGGAAATTTTCAGTAATTGCAGGAGGATTAAGAAGAGGATTTAGAAGGGGATTTAGAGGAAAAAACGACAAATAATGATAATTACATGAATAATAGTTAGTTGGAATCGCATGATTTTGATGGAGACACGATAGATATTGGGCCAGTGGCAGAGGGAGTTGTGGTTATGTCTAATAGAATGGGAACTAAAGCTACTGATTTAAGTCTCATTCAAACTTCTAAATACAATTAATTTGGTGATGAAGATAAGATTCTTATTTTATAAATTTCGTTTTAATGAGTTCAAGTAAGTTAAAATTTACTTTATAACAAATTAATTTAATGAAGGGGCTGCTAACTTATCCTATACATCCTTTTTAAAACAATGCCTACCAAACATAACTCTAGGGACAATTTAGTACATGGATGAAGTTATGAACACTTTATTTGTGGCTTCTATTGGTGATTAGGCTTTAGTAGCCAGTGTTGGTCTTGGCAACATGACTTTCAATATGATGGGCTTATCTATCGCTTATGGTCTAAGCAGCACACTTGATACTTTGCTAATTATTATAAATATAATTAAAGAAAATTGCTGTCGTAAGCCAGTGGAACCAAGAATTACAAGTTGTGTGGAGAGTATTTACACTAAGGGCGGGCTGTTATGTTCATTGGATTTGTTGCCGTATCTATTTTGCTCTGCAATTAACAAATTATATAGGTACAATAATTGTGCATAACAATTTTTCAATATTATAATGTTGCGCCAATATTTCATGCATTGAATTAAGATCCACAAGTTGCTGTACTAACTCAAACATATCTCAGATAAAACTAATTTAATTAAATATAGAGTTCTTAATTAGTTTTATTTGATTATACTTGACACCTGGGTTCTTCAGTATTATCTATTTCTATTGAATTTATTCTTTTATTTTATAAACTTTTTATTTCGACATCTAACGTAAGCTCTTGATTTCCTTCTAAAAAGCACATATCGCCACAGCAATTCAGCTTATTGGTTCCTTCCTCCACGTAATCCTGAACTATATATTCATAAAATGGTTGAATTACTAAGTAATTGGGCTAGCCATTTCCACGTCAATCTCAGCAGCACTAAATTTGATGATAATTTCCTTGTACACCTACCGCCACCCAGACTTCACAAAGACATTCTTCATGCCTAAAATGTATATGTTTTCATAGAAAGACATGATATTTTACTTCAAGTTGGCCCTTCCTAGTGTCATGCTGCTGTGTCTGCCCTGGTGGGGGTTTGAGGTGCAGTTTTATATTGCTTCATAAGTTAGTTTGACACATGCAGCTGCTCAAGTTATCATGACTAATCAGTAATAAATATATTACTAAAATATCTAGCGTTTACTTGATTCATGTTTAGTATAAAATTTAATCTATGCAGTCTATGCTATTAAATTCCTTTGGGTATATCTGCCACCACATGCGTGCTTGTTGGCAATAGTCTTGGATTAAATTAAGGTGAATTGGCTAAGAAATATTATAGGATTGGACTCAAACTTCAAAATAGTATTCTATATTTAAAGATCGTAATAATCTGCATATGTATAAAAATGTATTCCTCTATTAAAACTTGCAGCTATTGGATCAATAATTGTAGCTTCTAATGTACTACTCTTTCGCTCTTAAATCCCATGGTTATTCACTTCAGACATATAACTGATTGAAATTTTACAGGAAACTTTACCAATCTATGCAATTTATAATTTCTTTGACTATTTACAAGGTACTTAGATTGGTACTATAAAAGGCATGGGATTACAGAAATATGGTACTTTCACCAATGTAATTGCTTCAATTTAATTAAATATATCTTACTTCCTATTACTTTTATAGAAATAATTCATGTATTAATTATATTTAAGCTACTTGGCTGGTTGCAATCCCACTGAGCACATACCTTGCAATTCACTATTACCATCACATTAGAGGTATCTGGATTGCCCTGATTGTAAACACTATCCTGCAGTCAAGCATATACTTCATTATTTTGCAGAGATACGACTGGGATCAACTGGCTGAGCAGGTAAGTCTCAGAGTCAGTCTCTAGAATTAAGAGTAAATTGCCAAGGACTAAGCAAATGGCAATGGTGAGTTCCTATTGCTATAATCTCATAAATATTTAACAATAAATTATCTGTGAAAACCTATTTAAAATCATAAATTATGCAATATCATCAGATTTAAATGGTGAATAGTGTAAAAGCGAGGGCAGAAACAGCTGTGTTGTAGATTCAAATAGATAATTTATAAAGTTTGAGATACATTAAACTGAGATATTGGATGGGCCTGGGAAAACTGATTTACACAGTGACACTGTTGATATACAAGAAGAGAACTACTAAGAAAATTATGATAAATAATGATTAAAACTCTTAATAAAATGATTCAGATTACAATTAATTAGAAAATTTATGTTAATACTAATAATTTTGCAATCAATAATAACGTTAAAATTAAACATTAAGAGTTTATAATGCATAATTAGAATCAATATGAAATAAAAATTTAGTAACATCTTTTTGATATATTAAGATTTTCTAGATAATCTAATTTATATTCGCAAATTAACTTAATATAAAATGGAAAGCAACGAGCTCCAGAAGTTTGTCAATTAAATCTTTGCAAAGAAGGGAATAAACTTAATAATATAAGAATATTTATAGAATTTTATAATTAAAAAATTTATAACATCAATATTTTATTGTGTTTACCAGCAGTTAAGAACCTAGCAGCTGACTTTTCAGACGCCAGTAAGTTAATAAACAAAGTACACTCATTATGAATTTAATAAAATGAACAACTTTTGTGTGAATAATTTCAATGATAACTTAGTATTTACTTGTTTTTATAGTCTTGTACCAGCAGCTTTTCAACATTTTATATGACGAGAGAGTGGACTGCAAACTCATTAAGTCTCCCTTGCTTGATGTTAAAATGCAAAATTGGAACAAAATCAATGCCACTATTTGCTTCAATTACTTGCAACAGCAATTCTACCTGGTTGCACCTACTATGAAAGCACTGGCACAGGGAAAGAACTAATAAGTCATTGAAACCATGATTAAACACTTGATTATTGTAAATAAAGAAGATGTTTACAAGTATTATTATCATGTAATTATTTGTTAATAGGTTTTATCATTCAGCAATAACTCAACTCAAGATTTATGTATAGAATGTTTGGTAGATATTAAATATGTATGAGATAGACTATATCACTAAGTAAAATATTTTAACTCAAGGCAGCTAGTTTGATACATATCTAGATGATGATGCGATCAGAGACATTGCAGATGTGGTGGAGACTGATAAATAGCTTTACAACGAAGATGAGGCTCAAATGCTGAATCAAAGCTCACATGGTGCTGCTGTCCAAGTGGAGGGCAAGAGCAAAGTACAACTCAATGAGAGTGATATGCAACAACTATAGAAGAGTGCAGAGAAAAACAAACAAAATATTAAAATAAAATTATGAATTATAAATTATAAAATAGGATTATTTATAGTGGCATATAAAATTAGAGATAAAAATAATATTTATGGATAATAATTATTTATAAAATATCGATGACGATAATGATTTTAGCAGAGACCTTAACAATTAATGATAAACATTTGACTTATTTATGAGACTTTTATTTGACTTAAAAATTGGTTTATATATAAATAGATAGATATGTTGGATATACTGATTTATTTGTAGGTCTTAAGACCAATATATTATAAAGCAATTAATTTATTAGTTTCACATTCACTTCCAAGTCAGACACCTGAGATTACCATACTCACAGTTACTCTTTCAAAGTTCATAATTCAAATATTTATAATTTATATTTCTATTCTCAAATGTCAGACTTAGTCATGTATGCTATTTAACTCTACTAGTTCATATTAGTTTTAATTATAATTGCTTTAAAAATTATCAGTAATTTGTAGTGATACATTTGATTTGCAAAATAGTTCGGTCAATTTTACTCGTTGTCAAAGTTTTCTTGGCCAGAATAACCGACTTAAGCATTGTTGTTGGTGCCGATTTCTCTGCCTCCTCTGTAACTACCTCTAAAGTCACCTCTGCCACTGCCTCTGTAGTCACCACGGCCACCTCTGTTGAAATCACCTCTTCCATGGAAGTCACCTCTACCTCTGTAGTCTCCTCTTCCACCTCTCACGAACTCTTGAGCTCCTCTAGCTACTCTAGGACCTCTTGATTCTTAGAATCCGACAGGGTGTTGCTATTGAATAAAAGAAAAAGATATTGAGAAGCGTCATCCTTTTAGCCTCTTGACTTCACGACTTGGAATCCACCTGTGGCAAGATCTTCTTTCACATCTTAAATGTCAACATCATTAGCAGTACCCTCCTCTCTTCTTCTGTCACTACCGTAGTAGTTACCACCTCTGCCACGATAGTTGTTATACCCACCTCTTCTTCCTTCATAAGTTGTTTGATTTCTGTAGAAAGCGTTGGTGTTGCTTGAGTTTTGACCTTCAACGCCATCTTCTTAGTCCCCTGAGTAATCTGGACGACCTTAGTAGTTTCCTCTACCTCCACGATAGCCTCCTCTACCACCTCTGTAACTTCCACGATAGTTGTCTCTAGTTGAATCAAATTGGTTTTCATCAGCTCCAGCATTGAAATTATTCTGATTCACAGTTTGATCACCTCCTTCTACTGCACCTTCTTGCTTGTTGAAGTCTCCTTCTCTATCATATTAGGGTCTTTATGTCTGGTATCTGTTGAAGCCACCTCTATAGTCTCCTCTATAGTCACCTCTGAAGCCTCCTCTAAAGTCCCCTCTATAGTTGCCTCTGAAGTCACCACGACCACCTCTATAGTCACCTCTTCCACGATAGTCACCTCTACCTCTGTAGTCACCTCTACCACGATAGCCACCTCTACCTCTGTAACCACCTAAAGCCTACTCTTCTTTGCTATCTTGTTGCTGTTAATCTTAAGCAATATCTTAAGAGTCACCAGCTCCTCCTTTAGTTTCTTCTTAAGCATTACCTCCTTCTTGGTCGTTTTGATTATTAACACCACGACCTTCTTCCAAGTCATCAACCTCTTGTTGTTGCTCTTCATCTCCATAGCCCTCTTCTTCCAGATCTTCATTCTCTTAGTACTATTGTTGATCATGCTTTTCCTCTTGGCCTTCCTCAGATCTATCGTCATGTTGATGATGTCCACCGTTTCTGTCTCCAATTTCGTCATTGTTATCTTCCTCTTCACTCTCATCGCCATCGTTGTTCCAGTCTTGCAAAAGTAAATTCTTCTTTACATCTGCTGCTTGCTCAATAGCACCTGGTTGTCTCAGTGGTGACTTTGAGAAATCTTTCTTTGGGGAGACTTGCTGAACATTCCTAAAATTAAATATGAATAAAAGAGTCATTTTGAAGAAATAATCTCTCAATTTTAGGTAAAACATTTAGCTGTTGCTGTTGGGAATGAGTCTTTTATGGTGATAAATTATAAACAAAAAGATATTAGCATTTTATTTAGTTTGAAGACTTTTCTGTACATAATTACATATGATTGAAGATTCTGTTGAGCTTGCTGTTACTGTTGAATAGTAGTGTGTGGGGGATGAACTTAACTTGAATGAGTCTATGGTTGAACTTACTGTGAAGGTAGTTGATTTGGATTTACCATACCTTATGATAAGGCACCTCCTTGGAACTGAGATGGAAGCATCATTGGCATCTGCATGTACAGCTGTTGCATAACTCTATATAAATCAATAAGTTTCATATAAAACTGAGGCTTCCATAAGTGGCTTGGTGTCAAGAATCTTAAGAATGATGCGTCTGAGTTCAGAATACTTGCTTTGATCGTTTGAAGAAGCTTGGGATTTGTGAGAGTCATCGCCTGTAGCAACTCTGGTTAACTCTTCAATGTTTCTTTTGATTTTGCTCTCAAATGTCAAATCAACTGGGTTGAGGGACACACTGTTCATGAACTGGAAAACTTAAGCTAAATCTTAAGCCAACTAGACATCCTTCAACTGAGACTGAGCAAACATGAAAAAGAACTGAGCGTTTTTAAAAATATAAATAAATATTAATACTTTTTTGTTATACTTATTCCTTAAACTCGTTCACATAAAAACTATAATGTTATGGTGGATGAATTGAGCACCAATGGCAATTTTCAAAGCTTCCTCAACATTGGTGTGATCTTTCACAAGTAATGTTACTTATGGTTGATTAACATGCTGATGAGCTTCTTAGTGTCTATTTTTTTTAATTCAAAGCTAAATAATATTCTATCATTAAATTAATTTAATCATAAATTGCTAAATAAAAGCTAATTTATGAGGGAGTAATTACTTATAATTATACAATTAATTTTATTTAATAAAATAATTCTTGTATAAAACATTGCAATATTACCTATTTTAGTCCCATTAAATTAAAATGATTAAATTTTAATTAATTTAAGTCTGTAATGATGAGTTTCTTCAGTATGAGCTTGCTTTGATTGTGGTTTATCACTGGATTGAATCTGTTATTCCAGAAATAGAATTCACTCATAATAAAAGTAATTTTTATATTTGTATCGAATTTTGATAATTGTTTCTATTGTTTATTTTTTTCTAGTTTGCTTATCAATTATTTATTCATCTAATAATGTCCATTATGTCAAATTTATACTATAATTTATTTGTAAATATTATTATAAATAATATTATGATAGTAATATTCAATGACATTGACATCACTCTCAAGTTTTTGAGTGAAAACTGAATCAACAGCTTGGCTTTGCTCGTTGTTTGATAATTGCGCATTTGCATTAACTTGAACTGATGATTCATCTTTCTCCTGAGTCTGACTCTAAACTTGCTCTTTCCTTCTCTTTTCCTCCTCTTCCTCTTGAATCTGTTATGCTGCAAGTTATTTGGCATTATACAATATTAAATATAAATATAGTACTTAAATTAGGCAATCTGAGCTTGTTCCTTCTCATACTCAGCCTTGTAGATATCCATGATTTCAAGGACTTGGTTGACATAGGCGGTGTGGTCGTCCTTGAGTTTGAGCTTCTCCTGCTGCTCCTGGGTAATTTATTGCTTGCTGGCGATTTTGTCCTCAATCTTCTTGATGTCCTCGAGCTTCTTCCCGATCTTTCTCACTTGCTTGTAGATCTCTCTGGTGAAGTTGTTGTGGTTTGCGAATTAGTCTGTGAAGACTTCCTTGATTCTTTGTTGCATAGTTGCTTTTGTGTTCTTGAAAATTGCTATTAAATATTAAATAAACATAGGATTCATTCAAAAAATACCATAAGAATTTCTTCATAAGATAAACCATAAAGAATTTATGATTAAAATAATTGAAAATGGATGAAATGTCTAAAATAACAAATTTTTTGACTGATTGATTCCTTTCTCTTTGTAGAGAGATTAATATTTAAATTTATATAATTACAATTTCATTTAAAGATATAGCAAATTCGAATTTACCTCTCACTTCTTGCCTCAAAATATGATTAAATTAAGGGAGTTATAGTATTTTAATAAAAATTGATATTATTTTCTTCGTTTAATATCAGAATACTATTCGTACATATTTTAACATTATTTTATCAAGCAATTCTATCGAGCAGTCTAAATGTGAAGAGACAGAGTAGTTTCTTCTTTACGAGGTAATGATACAAAGTTATTCCAATAATGGCCAATAGATTTCAAAAATTTATTTAGAAATTGCTTTTATTTATTTAGTCTATAAAAAAATTTGGGCTTTTGAAAATAGAAAGGCATTAAATGAGAAAGTGAAGTTCTTAGTGACTGAGATTATCATTCTCAACAAATTGAAGAAACTTCTGGGTTTCTTTAAATTCAAAATTTCATCTATGCTTTTCTAAATATCTCCATCTTGCATGACGCCACCTCTTTTTTCCTTGTGAACTATTATTGGTTGATTACCTCCCCCTCCTGCTTTAATAGTTTTAAAGAAAGCACATATTTTAAAATATCATAAAGTACAAATAACGAATTTCATTAAAAAAACTAAATTACTTAATTAGTAGATGTAGGCTTGGGTAAGTTTGTTACAGGCAAGAGTTAATCATCTTATTTCACGGTATTATTTATAGTAATTTCCAATTCCTATATGTATTGATCAAATATTTCAGTGCCTGAGTTCAAAGTTTTATTATTGTTACTGCCACTATTATGCTAAGCCATTGCATATTAGTTCCCTTCCTTTGTTTAGTTACTGTTCATGTTCGTTGAATTTTAATTGTAAATTTAGAATAAAATTTGTCTAAAATCAATTTTTAATTTGAAAGTGGTGTATAGTATGATTTATCTAGATTAATATTATAATACAATTAAAGTGAATTGGAATTATCATTGTTGATCTTAATATCTCTAGCTAATTTGAAATCACTGAGAGCCAATTCATATTCTCTGATTGCTAGGTAACTCTTCCCTCTTAAATACAAAGCCTTTATGTTACTTCCATCTCCATCATAGTACAGTATTTAACTCAGGCATTCAATGGCTTCTTCATATAATCTTTGCTTAATCAAACACAATGCTTATGAAATTATAAGAAAGGTATATTAATTTTTATAGGAATTAGACAGAAATATACTATGATAATTTAATAGCTTTGTTCACATGAGCTTCTCTGTAGATTAATAGAATATTGGTTGTCATTAAGAAATCCTCGTTTTAAAACCTTGCTTTTAAAGTCTGAAAAGTGTCTAAAATACTTTGATAGAGGGATTACGCTTAATCGTATTACTACTGCTGATATAAATCATTAGCCTTCACTTTTAGTGTCTGAAAATATATTATATTTTTATATAAAAGTGATTTTACAATAAAACATGATAATTTTACTGAAATATTAATAGATAAATTTCTTAAATTGTCAGTAGAGATTAGGTGTACTCTTCAAGAGCCTTAAATTCCTCAAAATGTGAACCAAAAGATTGGAATGAATTATTTTTAGAGAAATTCCCATGGCCAGGATTTATTGTACCAAACTTCTAAGTTTAGGCTCGTTAGAAATAACTATTTGAATGACTGTTCATTGATATATTCTAGCTATTATTCGGATTAAATTAACTTTATATAAACGAATGCATTAATTTATCACATATCTTATAAGGATTGTGATTGTTGTGATTTGGAGATTAGCGACTATTGGTAAAAGCCTTAAAGGACCTTGATCTCTGTGGTAAGTCAGGATCTTAATAATCTAGGTGATTTTTATCGTTCTGATTGAAAGTCCAATGATTCATATTAGTGGTCTGTTGCTTCTCAATTTGCTCTTCTGAATAGTCTAAGTTTGGATCCTTGTCTTAAAGTCTCTCTTTAATGTCAGTTAAATCGTGTGTTTTTTCTATAAATGATGTTTATGGAAGACTTTGATTGTTGTCTTAATCGAAGACGTCATCGATGTTATTCGAGTCATTTATGTTTAGTTGGTGGGCATCTAAGGAAATTAAGTTCATGCTCTAATAAAATATGCAAATATAAATTATGCTTCTAGCCTGGTGAGAAGCCTAATAATAATGAGCTTAAGAGTCTCCGTAAGAGGGATTTCTCAAGTCATTTCTATCTTGAATTGCTTACTCGTTGATTAATCCAATCTGATCCTCTAAATATAGTTTAAATGTTGCCATATTCAAATTCAAAAAGATTTCAGTTGACTGATATTTCTCTATCTATGTATCTTAAAAGGCACTTACCTAAGAATGTGACATTTCTCTTCAAATTAACATGAGATCTTCGATTTTTCTTTTAATTTTACTTGAAATAATCTTGGTTATTAAATTGCTATGCTTAGTTTATGGAGGTAAAACTTCGACTGTTAGCTAGATTCTAAGAGTCCATTTATTCAATTTCACGTGATTTAATAATCAATTAAATTATAATTTGTATCAATTTTCAATTAATTATAGATTAAAGTAAGCATCAAGATTTATGTGTCAGTTAATTTATCATCTAATTAATAATAATCCAAAATTTCATTTTTATATATTAACCATTATTTTAACCTAGTATCACTTTTGAAAGCTCATTGTTTGAAAAATTGTGGAGAGCTCTCTTCATTGTTTCTGCTTCTTAGGCTATGTCTTTGAATTTTATTAGCTTTTTACTTCATTCTCTAATTTTTAAGTGGTTTATTAAGAAGTTCTCTTGCCCCATCTCCCTCTACCTTTCTTGCCTTTCTTTCCACGGCCTCTCCCTGTAGATGTCTTAGAATCTTTTTTATCATTTTGATCTTCAGACAAATTTCCTTCATCCTGTGATGAGCTGCTTTTCTCGTTTTCTTGGACTTTTGATGCAGATTTAGTGTTCTTTTACTCTTTGGAAGCTGATTTGCCATTTCTCATATTGGAAGACTCTTAGTCGTTACTTTCAGTTTCTTCCTCATCACTATCTTTTTCATTGTCACTATCTTCTTCGTCATCATATTCATCACTACTGCTTAAATCGTCGACACCTGCCTCGAAAAGCTTCGTTTTACAGTACACATAGCAAGTGAACTTCTCATTGCCTGTGGATTGCATTGGTGATTTATAGATAAGCTTGAAGTTTCTCAAGCCATCTTAGCGAGTCTTCTCTGGGCCAAAGTACCAAGCCATGGTCCTGAAATTAGTTTTATTGAGAATCTTGCAAATGCCGTGTCTATCACTCGCACTCATAACCTTATTGTAAGAATAAACGTGAGTGTAGTCCTTTCCATCCCATTCATACTTGTCTGGTAACTTTGCTGCATCACACACCTCGAAATCTGTGCGGTCTATCCAGTCTTCTCTGAATTCAGCTCTCAAGTTGTCTGCATTAGCTCTACGTCTAAACGGATTTTATGATGGTGTGATGTTGCTCTATTTTTACTGAGCCTTAATTTGAGCTTTCGTAGGATTAGATTTGACTTGAGAATCCCTCTTATGTTCAGAGAAAGATGATAGGTTCTAATCTGTGAATGCGGTTGAGTTTGAGTTTCTCTGGAAATCGTTGTTGTCTAATTTTCCATCGATAAGCTTTCTTATTTACTAGAGATTTTTCATAAAAGATTCAGGAAAGTCTATTCCATATAAATGCAACTATGGTAGAGTGACCTCTAATCTTCGAATAGCTTCTTGAGAGCTTGTCATAAGACTTATTACATCCCCTATGGGTAGTTGATTTTTATCATGAAGCATGTGAAGAGTACTAGAGTAGGTACTATCAATAGTTGTGAGCTTTAACAACTCAGCTTGAGTCAATGTAGAATTATTCTCTAAAATTGTATTGCTGAAGGATCTTCCAATATTATCGTTAATTTTCAATTTTTGATTAGATTGGTTTTCACTATTATTGCTAGAGTGATTGTTAACCTCCTTGAATTCCTCGTTTTAATCATTTTACTGCTCTACTTGATTTTAGTCAACCATTTCATTCATGATTGCATCTTCGTCAAAGCGCTCTATTTGAGATTGCTGTAAAAGCTTCTATTTTTCCAATTACTTAGCAAGTTCCTACAAGAGTGTAGATTTAAAATTTTAACACGCAATACTATGAATATACAATAAATTACCCTCTTAAGTTTCTTTTGCTTTTTCTCTTGCCTTTTCTTTGCAAAATCTTATATCTGGCATTTTTCATCCAAACAGAACGCAACTCTTGCAGGTACGACCTCAATGCCCTTACTTTTACAGTATGTTTGCATGCTCGCATGAAAAACAGGCTTTCCAAACCCGCTGCCAATATCCAAAAACGTGGAACTCTGATCTAGCTTGTATTCTTCTAACGGAAACGGAAGTTATTAATTAATTGACAAGAAATTATAGGATTTTATCAATAAAAAGTCCTAATAAAGGATTAAACAAAATCTCATGAATATAATTAAATGGAAGTTTCTGAATTTCTTCATCAGTTAACTACTCTCTCATAATAGTATCAAATCTCTGCATGACACTAATTAAATTGCTTAAAGCTCCCTTAGTTATCTCCCCATAGCCTAGCTGAGCGTTTGTATTTTATTCCCACTTAGAATGCTCTTCTTTAATTTCACTTGTAATTAAAACTCTTTTTTTGTTTACTAATTTACAAGTCTCCTCAATTTCATATAAGATAATAATCAAATTAGCTTTTTAACCTAGTAAATGTAAGGGTTTTATTTCTCAAACTAATATAACGATCTTAAATATATTATGGACTTATGAATGTTAGAGCGAGTTTTCTATTTGTTATCCCTTCTCTAGATCAACTAATTCTAGTCTTTATGAGACCATAGCAACCCCGATAAATCATCTATTTCTTTGTACACTCTCTTCAATTCTTGATTGAAATCATGATTCATCTTTTCCTAGGTCTTATCAATAAGCAAGTCCTCCTTCTAGTGATCATTTATAGATTCGCTAGCATTTGCTTCTTAATTTACTGAGAAGTTTTGTGTCTCTATAGTTGTCATTTTTTGTAATTTTGGTTGGTGAAATTAACTTCTATGTTTTATATTTTAATAATTATAATTATAATATTGATAATAATTATAATATATTATTTTTAAGCATTTTTTATATGTTATTATATATTAATTAATGAAATATGAATGTTTGTTGTAGATTATATAAATTTTATATTTTTCAATGTAAATTTGATTTATCAATTATGGCTTATTAATTTTAGCGCGGTAAATTTTATATTTCAAATTTATATTTATATTATAAATTACTTTGATATTTTTTCTTATTTGATTAAAAATAGAATAATTTATTTTGTTTTACAGATATTAAATTTATTAATAGTATAATTTTTATTTATTTAATTCATAAAAAACTATCTGATATTATTGAAAACTTTATAGTAATATTGATTTGTATTATAAATAATATTTTTAAACTATTTATTTGTTAATATTTTGTTTTATTTTTAATTTAATTATATATAATATTCTGATAAAAAGTTGAATAAAATATATTTATATAATGATAAGTTTACACTATAAATTTCAGAATTAGAAATAGATTATAATAAAAACACTAAAGTAAGTTAATTGTACATTTTTATATAGTAAATTATTGAAACGATTATAAGAACCAGAATGAGGGAAAGTGAAATCTTATTTGTAAATGCTATAGTTATTTTTATTTAAAGTGGAAAATATTCACATTTATTTAATAAGCAAGCAGGAAGTATCCAGTTTCCATGCTTTATATATTCAGTTGCAGTCTAAATTAAGTTATAATAAATATGCATAAATTATATTAAATTAAAATGTTATAAAAAAAGTAAATTAAATTTCTTTTAAAAGTTAGTTGTCATAGATATTGAATTTATATAGTAGGTTGCTAAATAAATTTATGAAGTGCTAAATCTATAAGTGTTTTTTATATATAAAAAGAATTAATTATTTGCATATATTCATTGTTCATAGATTTCAAATCTCATTGCTATAGAATAACATTAAAACGTGCTTTTCATTTGTAGTATTAATGTATTGTTAGATGGAAATAAATGGATTGCAGGATATTTATGCAATATTAGTAAAAGTTTATTTTTATATATTTTTTTAATTGCTGTAAATAATAATTTTATTTCTGTCAACCATATTTTTGTTAAAAAATTGAGAAGAAAATATATTTAGCTAAAAATGTTTTTTATATATACATATTTTTCTGGGTAAGTTATTTATAATTTGTACAATTAATTAAATTTTATAGTAATACCCTGCCCCCAATAAACTTACCTGTGAGTTTAGCATCTCATCTAATTATTTAGAAGATTCTTATTATTCAATAGTTTGATCTGCATAAACCCCATTTTATATATATGATAATAAACAAATAGTAATCTCAACAATCAAAAATTAAGTGAAATGTATTTCTTACTTAGTTTAATATATTAACTCACATTTCATTTAGAAATTAATGTGAATTTACAACTATAAAATCTATTTTTTTAATTTATTACACTTATTATTTATCAATGATTATAAATGATAATTGGACATATTGGTTTTAGCTAATATTTACTTATTATAATAATAATATATAATAAATTTCTATATTATACAATTGTATTAATATTTGGGTGCTAAAGTATGTTCATAGATGATTCATTTCGTCTGGCTATGTCATGCTTGAGTGACTCCTCCATTATGATATGCTGAATTGAAGAGAGGCCAGTCTCTCTTCTTTCAGGAGGCTCACGCATGTTTTACTGCATTTATTCGCTTTAATTATCTGAAGTAATTAGCTAATTGTTATGAGTAGTATTGTATTAATAAGATTTTTATATGTTAATTATTGGATTATATACTAGAAATATCTAAAACTAAAACATTATAGTATTGAAAGGCTTGATGCTAGTTGAGATTTATGTATGATTTTAATCTTCGCAGAGCCAGGGATGAGCTAATGCTTCTTTAGTTGTTAGTCTGACATTTGGATCGGTTTGTAGTAGACCCATCACAAATTCAATACAATTCACAGTATAGTATAATAAATATTATATAAATTAAGATCTTAATTCTTAGGCAAGAGGAGAGAGATTCATCCAAGCGGGGGAAGATCTGTCGTAATTTGCAGTCTGCACTTTTTTCATCAGCTTTGGGATTCTACATAAAGATTAGTTATTTTCTAAGAAATTTAATAGATATTTTAATATTTTTTCCATGTTTAGTATCTAGGGTTTTTCAATTTAAGGAAAAGAAATTTATTGATAAGGATTTGTCTCAATAATAATAAAATTCTACAAAAAATGAAGTCCTAATTCTTTTAATATATATTCTAAACATGAAAAAAACATTGAAAGAAATGATTTCCTTAATTTCAAGGATAATAATATCCTTGAATTGTATAAATAATTATATTAATACAGAATTAATATAACTATATTAAATAATTTATTATTGTTTTTATTGCTAATATTTGACTTTGTTTAATAAAATATTCAAATGGAGTAGATTTTATAAGCAGTGCATTGATAAAAACAACAATATATATAATGTTTTTGAAACGATAAATCAGATTCTTTAAAAGTATATTTATTAGAATCATGGCCCTTCAATCCAATATGGTGAGAGAAATATAATAGGTTTGAACTTATCCAGAATAAAAATATTGTTAATATACAATATTATAACTGAATTTATTCTATGAATAAGTAATTAATACATTTTATCTCTATTTTTTAAGAATTTTTATGAAATATGATTGATCAATATGAGATGGATTTGAACTTACGAAGTATCATAGAAAGGAGGCTCACCCATTAGAAGGGTGTAGAGAATAGTGCCAACTCCCCACATATCCACGTTTTCACTAAATTCAAAGTTATTCACATGTGTTACTTTTTATAGTAATTTGTGCATTTAATCATAAGAACATTACAAATTTATTAAAATAAATGGTATTTTGAGGGAAAAAAATGTAATAAACTTAATTTGTATTTAAATATATTTTTAATTTACTTGGTATGTTTTTGACTTACGAATATCTAAAGGCTTAATGAATCTCAGGGGCAGTGTAGATTGGAGTTCCTGTTTTAGTGAATAATGAGTATCTAAATTTTCCAAACTTATTGGGTGACCCATACTAGCTAGAAGTTTACTGAATTATTATTTGAGTAAATCTTTTTGATCATTTAAAAAATAAGTAAAACTTAGGCATTGGATTAAATAATTTTCATGAAAAATAAGAAGTTTGAATAGAATCTGATAATTAAATGGCGGCTAATTATTCTTGGATATCATCTTGCTAGTCAAATGAAGTAGTGCGACTAGGTCTTTTCTGGCTTGACTAGTTTTCAATCAGTTTAGATTTAGAAATATTTTCTAAGAATTAGCAACAACTAATTGCTAAAAATTATGAAAACTAGAAGTTATGATTGATTGAGTGATAGTTTTATATCCTATTATAAAAATAAGATACATTGAAATCAAGGATCTTAATTTGTGAAGTTTTCTCATCAGTGATAAACACATTGGTAGGATTTAAGTCTCTATGAACGACTCCGTTTTCATGCATGTAATCCACTGAACTGATTACTTATCTCATTATAATTTTTGCCTACTCTTCAGTTACTGGGCCCTTGTCACTCACCAATTGACTTACTTGCAAGCCTTCCACTTTTTCCATCACAATGTAGCCTCTGCTCCTGAGAAATTATAAAATTTGATGTTCATATTAATGGGCATGTAAATTAAATTAATACTTTATATTTCTTGATAAAACTCAGGAATGTACTCGATTCCTTGAACAATATTTGAGTTTCCCTTGAGACGAGATAGGATCTTAAATTCTCTCTCTGCGTGAATAAACATCTCCTCATCTTCACTTCTAAATATTTTTACTGCGTGACTCTAAAGAGTGACTTTACACTTGCACTCCCTCACTACTGAATGTGTACCCTACAACTATGATTTATCTATATTTATTACAATTAATTATCATATTATTTATATCATTAATTTTATATTTACCCTACAGTAAATTGTTGACATAAACAATCATATAAAATTATCTAAAAGTGAATTATCTCTTTCATCACCATAAAAATAAATAATATTTGCTAAGCTTCTCAAATGTTTTCTTTGGTCTGTTTTTTATAATATTTGTGAAAATAAATTTTATTGTAAAAATTCGTATTTATTATTTAAATTTTGATGAAGTTGTCCCACTCCAATATCCCTCTCTTAAATATAAAATATACTCATAAATCCTCATGTTTTAAATAAACTATTATAATTAATTATGAAGAAATATATATAAATTAAAAAATATTTAAATTATTATAAAATAATCTATGAATTATTTAAATTTTTAGAGTTTATGAGATATAGAATGGTTAGAGCAATAAAATTGCCTTGAAATTTAAATATCTAAGGGTTAAGTATTTGAGTTGATTTTTAAATGCATTGATATGTGAATCCATGATATTATATAAAATACATTATATAATTATTAATAAAAGTTAATTTTGATATATAATATTAGGTTTAATTGAATTGGGCTAAAAAAAGACGAGTATATGAGTAGCTTAGCATTAATACTTAATAGTTGATTATTTATTTATTCTGTATTTATCATAAAAAATAAACTATTCTTGAGGAATTCATCAATTATAATAAATCATACCATAGTTCTTATGAATTATATGACTGAATTATGTTCTTTATTTCAATTGTTTTATTAATGGAATAACTTACCTCACCTAGTAATTCGCCGTCTTCATCTATCTCGTATTTCTCTCTGAAGGGACTGCTGTCTGAGGGGAGGGTGACATGCGAGGCCAAATCATTCATCCCAAAGCTGTCCCCCTGCATGTTGAAAAGATCTCCTTTTCCGTTCAAGTCAGAGTCAAGTTTACTTAAACCATTTTATCCTGCTCCCTATATATATAATATCATCGTTAATATATCTTTTAAAATAGCAATTAAACACAGATCTAAAAATATTAGATTTATAAATTTATTGTTTAAGGGGGAGTAATATCATATCAAAATGCCTATTTTATAAGTAATTTATTATTAAATTATTGATAATCTAATTGTGACACTGCATAATTGAATTTGCGGGGTGATAAGTCATTTTTTATTTAAATTTGTCTGAATTTTAATTGATGTAAAAATGTCATTATACTTACAGCATTATTTCCAAATTTAGGAATGCTAAAGATAAAATAAAATTATTACTTAAAATTAACAAAATAACATATATGATGCTCAGTTTCTTTAATTCTTCTACTCAATAAATTTATGAAAAAAGCTGATTAAATTTAAATGAAATGAATTATACAATGTCAAAGTAGATATTTTAATTATATATACATTTAATTAATCATTTAAATTCTTTAATCTACAATTAAATTAAAATAAACTTTTGTATTATTATTACTCGATATTAACGAATGACAATCAAAAGAAAGATATACTTAATTGAAAGTAGGAAAACTTACAAGTCTAAAGTTTCTCCCTGAATGCATTTATACGCTTATTTTTAAAATTGCTCCCTAGTGCTTCTACCATTCAAAACAAAAACATAGAATTATTATTTTATCATATTTTTTTCAAAATAGTGTAGCAAAAATTCTATTCAAAATAAATCAATAAATATTTAGCAAAAGTTTTATATAGATTTCTTTGTTAGTGTAATGTTATGGTTTTAAATATATAATGCTAAATTTAAGGTTTTAGATGCGATGAGAGATAGTCTAACTAACTTATAGTTTATTTATTAACTTAATTAATATACAAATAGCTTTATTATTGATAAAATACGTAAAAATAGGAAATTTAAGAAATTAATTAAATATTTAATTATGACCAACTTATAGAAACCACTGTGTTGATCGAAAGTGTATTACTACAAAATTTGCTGATTTTAGTGTTTAGCATCATAATATAAACCCCAAATTTTTCCTGAACAACTAAGTACTTGATTTCGATGTTTGTCAAGATTTCGATGATTTACATGGTCGTTTGATACCGTCAATTGGCGTTGATCTGGCATGCCCACTTCATGTCGATTCGTCGTCGATAGGCTTGAGTTGAGGCCAATCGGCAATCTAATCTCATCTTCTAGATCCTAAAATCTATTGCTCCATCCTTGATCCATCGGTGCCATCATTGGTAGCTCAAGCAGTTGGACCATCGTTGGTGTATTGGTGGACTTGACTTCTGCAATGCGCGGAGATTAGAGAGGTTTTGGTAGTTTGACGATTGATAAGTTTAAACTTAAACTTAAAAGCGTGATATATAATAGGGAAGTTTTAATCAATTAATTAAACTGTTCAACTGCTATTGATGCTTGTCTTGACTGGTGCCAGAGCACCTGCGACTCCACTCATCGTCATTGATCACTGGCTCACACGAACCCATGTCTGATGGTGGTGCACCACTGCTTGACGCTGAACGCCCAGAGCTTGTTGACATCACTCTTGGTCATGGCTTTCAGGATCTGGGAGAGCCTCTTAACCAAGTGAATCCTATAAGTAATTATGGTAACTATCCTTACTTGCTGTCTGCCTGCTCCTGCCTGAGGTGCCTCTTGATGTATGAGAAAAGCTGCTCGATGGGGTTGAGCCATGGCGAGTACTCGGCATTGAATAGCACAGTCACCTTCAACTTCCTGGCAGTATCCAACACTTCAGAGTACTTGTGAATGACTGCGTTGTCCATGAGCAGCACGATCTTCTTCAGGCAAAGATCCTTGTCAGTGCGCAGCTGGCGCAGTGTGTGGTAGAGGAAATTCTCGAACAGTACGGCATCGAATGCTCCCTCAATGACTTGGCTGGCGACCAGCTGATCCTTAGTGATGGCTGCCACGAAGCTCATCGAGAACTGCTGCCTCTTGGTGGATTCCTTGGTGATTGAGAGATTCCTAGCCATGGTGCCATAAGTGCCCAACCTCTGGCTGACTTGCTGTCTGACTGCTGTGATGGGGGTATAATGTTACAATGGTTGAGCATCGAGGTTGCCAGAGTATACTATAGGTGCTTAGTCATTCAATTAGTTGGGTAGACTTAACCTGGTATCAACTAAAGTAATATAAAATCATAGAGCTATAGCTTACTATCCTATTCCTTCACTATGACTTTACTGCTGCTCACTGCCTTGCTTGACAGCTGCAAGCATTTGGGTTTAATGCCTGTCCAGTTGTCATGGCCTCTTTCATTGACCACCTCACTGCTCTTACGCTGGGTTGACTGCAGCCGGAGGCTGGCCAGGTTCTGAACCAATGGAGTGAGAGTGGAAGCCGATTTCAGAGGGGTTTATGGTTGACTTGAAGGCTTCTTGGTGGAGCTCTATATTCTGATCGCGTCGAAGCGCTTCTATAAGGATGAGTATTAAGCACTGCCCTCTGGGGCTTCCAAGATAGGTGACAGCTGAGTGTACTTATATTTATGACTGCAATTGACAGGGGTGGCTGCAATGCTCTGCTCCCTGCTATCAAGGATATGCTGTTCCTGGGTGGAAGATTTCATGCGCAACTTTGCAAAGATCGATTTCGAGTTTGGCCTTGGGATCTTCGATGGAACAATTCCAGATCCAGTCACTAATCGTTCAGTATTACTAACATGGTCCTCCTAACTCAAGTTGAAGCCTTACCCATCTTGACTATCCCATCTGGAGCTGCTGACGACACTATACTCAATCGGTTAGGCAACGATAGCAATACTCACCTGCTGGTTCCCAGAATTGCTTGGGGTCTTCGATTTTCAAGTTTCAGGTTATCTTCATCTTGAATTGCAACTTGGCTTTACAAAAGTGCGATGTCTGATCCCTTCCTTTGATCCTGTGCTCTGAGCCCAGTGGCAGTCGACATGCCTGGTTCTCTGTTGGGGTAGCCAGCCAGCATCTCAGCATACTGTATGACATCGTCGGTGACGAGGACCTCGGTCTTGCCAACTGCAGGCGTCAGGGAGGAGTCGCATCCACGACCTTCCTTGTGAAGGGCAGCTGAATTGAAACTCCATTGCTTGGTCGGCAGGTAATCGCTCCTGAAGTTGGACTCGTCCACTGATATGATCACTGCATCCTCCAAGAATAGCTGTGCGAGCAGTCTGGATACCCATAACCTCTTCTCGTTGAATGATGGGTCTCTATACTTAGCGTTGGCGTTCTGGGCTTTGCCGAATCTTAAATGGAAACTTTCCTTCAGTACTTTCAAGAGAGTAGCAACGCAAGGCACTGTGAGGTTCTTGAATTCATAATCTTTACATTGCATTTCAAGCAGGCTATGATGCAGGCGCCAGCCAGTGATCTTGTATATACCCTGCTGTTAGAGCACGATAGCAATCGCCTTCAGCAACAGCGGATTGCTCCGCGTATTCTTCCTCCCATTCTTCAGATTTAGCTTCGGATTGAGCACCCGGTGCTCCACCTCCAACTTGAACTTCTCAATGGCCTTGTACACAAATCGTCGATCCACAACCATCTCAAGCGCAATGTCCTTGGGCTTCATGCCCTCCACCTTGTAGTGCTGTACTACTGAGATCTTCTTCAATGCCAGCTTCGCATCTCTGCGTTTGAGGTAAGGATTCTTGGATGATCCATTCATGCCTTCATAGTTTGAATGATCCCCATTTAGGAAATCGATACTCCCACCCTGCTCTTTCATGAAGTCTTGTAGACCCTACCACAGCTCATCGCTCTACTTGATCTACAGGTTCTGTGTATATTTAGTTAGCGAATGCGAAGGTACTGCTCGAGGCTATAACACAGCTGGTCATCTGTCGCCAGACTTTCAACATCGACTAACGATGACACTGCTCACTCAACTTTCTCCAAGGGCAGTCGTATGATTTGCCCACCCAGTATGCCCATCGTCGACGGCCTGCCAATTGTTGAGGAGGGTGCCTGAGGTGTAGGTGAGCTTCACTGGTTTGGGGTTGGAGGGGAAGTTGGTCCCCAGCACCACTGATGTCCACTTGAGCACAGTCTTCGACTTTATGCATAATATATCGAACTGCCTGATTACTATAAAAATGAATTGATTTGGGGGCGAAAGAGGTCTATGATTACTAGCTCATAGAGGATGATTCATGCTAGATCTGCTACTAGGATAACTTTTAAGTGCTGTTCCTTATTGGGGTTAACATATAATAGTACTTTAATGTTTAATAGTAAAATATAAGGGTCTCTAATAAGTCTAAACAAAACACCAATGCAAATCATTCTGAGATTACCAAAACAATATTTAAGCCGAATCTGATAGGATATTTATAATTTTAAATGAATCAGTTTGATTAACTTTTGCTTCCAACAGGAACTCTCTCATTCACCCACACGAACCTGGATATTCTTAAGTTCATCCATGAACGATCATTTGGAGACTTGTAAATTGAACGACTTCTTCACTACATCAAGATAAACTTTCATTGCAAGAACTCCAAGCAAAACTTCTCAGGTTCTCTCTCTGCCCTCGAGTTTCTTGCATCAGGAATTCCATTCAACGTGACATTGTTCATGAAGAAGCTGATCTAGTGCAAAGATGCCAGCCAGAATTTCAGGGAGCTATTCTACAGGCCATTCTTCACATTCGTCTTCAAGACTATTGAACCCTCCTCTCTCAACAACGTGGTTCACTCTGAGTTTACTTTGGAAGACGGTAAAGTGTTCTGTGCTAAGATGAGTGAATGGCTTCGATAAATGCAGCATGACATCAAAATCGATGCAAATTCAAGCAATGGGAGCACCTTCTACACTGCAACATGCCAATCCTTTGAAGCTATGTACAACATGTCTGATCTTCCCAAACTTAAACAAGGGAAGATAAACAACTCCCTCGTCAACAGAGTCTTTAATCTATCTGGCCTTGAGTTAAAAGATGAACTAATGGAAGAATTCAAGAACAAGTTTGCCGATCCCTCACATGCTGATTTTATCAATGAGATCTAAAAACTTATCGAGGATTCTGACAAAGCTGAGAAAGATAGACTGAAAAAGATCAGGACCTCTAAGTCTCAAGCTAACCCCTCACCTTCAAGCCCACCTCCGAAGAGTGGAAGTAAGAGCATCAATTCCTCGAAGAGTAAAACTCAAGTTAATGCTACTGGTGATGCTGCCAATGATTCTTCCAGCGATGATGTCAATGATGCAAAGCAGGGTCACTAAAGACAGAGCAACTTCTTCCACCAAAGAAACACTACCTCTTAGAAGAAGACCTCCTTCATGAAGAGTTTGGGGAACACACATACTCCAGACCATACCAGGAACAGGCACACAAGCTATGGACCTAATCTGAGACTCCAGAGCAACTACAGAAGGAGCAGCATCCACAAAAATCATTCTGACTCTGAAGAAATGGAGTTTTACCCTGATAAGTCAAGGATGAACACCTCTTTCAGGTCGAACACTCTATCAGCCAACACTTCAGCAGCTAGAAGAACCCCATCAAGTACAGACAATCTGATTGTGATCCTACTGAAGTCATGATGAGCTAAGGATACATCAAACCAGTCACATCAAAGGGGGACGACGCAGATTGGGAAGCTGAAGAATTTTAACTCGTAGATGACTACAAAAATCTCTGCAAGGAAACTATCCCCCAAAACCTCACAGATGAGGATTTCAAAGAAGGAGCTCAGCTACTAGCTGAAGATTTCAGAAAGGACTTTGAATAAGACAAGACATTGTCAAGTTTCTATCTTCTCAAGTTCTACACAACAACGTTTGATGCTGGTCATGGAAACTCTACTGTCAACTTCTGCTATGCAAACAAGAGCCTGGTCAAGAAACAGAAAGCTGCTGTGCGATCATCATGCTTCTCTACTAATGCTCAAGACCAAATTTCTGTGTCTGAAGGATCACGATCAAGACTGGTCCCCAAGAAGAGAGTTCAACGGGCTGACGCAGAAGATCTTTTGGAGGAATACAATCACAAATAATAAAAGAGATTCTTCCAGAGTCAACGCCCCAAACCAAAATCTAAACGGCGTGGAGGAGGAAGAGTAAAACTAAGAAATGCTAGTAGATGAATAGGGAAACCCAATCGATCCTGACAGTGCCCTACATCATACCATCCCAATGAGAAAGGAGCTGGACTACAAGGCGAGAAGTGCAAATTCCAGTGCCAAGAAGGAACAGAGACCCAGAGAGAGAAATGCCTTTATGATCAGAAATGAAGACCATTACCTGTTCACTCGCTTATGGTGCGTGAAAGACCATTTTAAGGATTTGAGGAGCTCAGAGATCTTCTAACTCCCATACATGATTCAATAAGCCATCGATTGCTATAATTATGTTGCTGAGTGTTTGGTAAAGGAACATTACGACTTCACTGGTTCTCCCTTTATTCTAAGCCCCCACTGCAGGCTTATGTTCTCCCCCTTCAAATACTTATGTAGTGCAGTATAAATTAAGTTTAGAGACTTCCAGTATAGAGACAATTACAACTCATTCAACCCAACAGTAAACTTCAGTTCTTTGGAAACTAGTCGAGCCCATTCAACACCCTATCTTGACTAAGTGATGTACCTTGCAAACGTGCTATGCGACGGTCTAATCTACGTTGAGAGGAGATCCTTTTGTATGCTGTTTTGTGCCCTCTTCAAAGCTACCCCTCAAATTGTGGTGAACCATCTCTTCCTGAACCCCTTCAAATTCCCACTCCAAAAGCCCTCAGCTGGTTGGTCTTTGATCAATCCTCTAAAGCCTACGATGTTAAACTGATAGGTTCGACTGATTACACTAACGAACACTTCTATGAATTGGCAAGCTTTACCCAGCAGTTCGCAAATAACAAAGACTCCTTTTCAAAAATCCTTCAAGATGGGGGTTCCATCATTGTAGAGTTAATCTTCAGATAGCTGTATACTTTCATCCCTCTATCAATCTTTAGCGTCATTCGGGAAAACTCCAACCATGAATTGGTTATCAAAAACAGTTTCAACAAGAAGGCAATCACTATACCCAAAAGCTTTGAATCTAAAGATAGCCAACTGAAAGAGGCTTTCCAGATCTTGACAAAAGACTTTACTGATGATGGCTAGTTCTACACTGGAGTGAAGCAAGTGTTCGAGGTTCGCTTCTATTCCTGCTAGCTAAAGGTTGAAATTCCCCAAAGCCCCTTAGGCTAGTATTAAGACTTCCAATACAGAGCCAGAGAGTTCTTTGTCAGATACTTTTCTATGTAAGTTTCTTTTAAATTTAACTTTCTTAAAGGTACTGCTTTACAAGCT